>JAECMU010033673.1:0-26138 GCA_016106625.1 Dracogyra subfuscus | reverse complement strand
AACCAATGTGTTCTAGTGATGTCCTTAATCAATTCACGACAGGTGATCATCACGAGTTTATATCAGGGCACAGTGTGCACGTGATAAACTGTACATCATATAGTATATAGCACGCATGGCTGTTTAGGAAAGTTACCTTCTTAAATTCTGTCCTATGTTATAAATTGCTACACATGACAATACTTGACCATAAAGTTTGTTTGTTTTGTTTAACGACACCACTAGAGCACATTGATTTATTAATCATCGGCTATTGGATGTCAAACATTTGGTCATTTTGACACAGTCATAGAGAGGAAACCCGCTACATGTTTCTATTAGCAGCAAGGTATCTATTATATGCACCACCCACAGACAGGATAGCACATACCACGGCATTTGATATAATAGGCGTGATGCACTGGTGCTAAGAGAAACAGCCCAATGAGCCCAACGACGGGGATCGATCCTAAACTGATCGCGCATCAGGAGAGAGCTTTACCATTGGGCTACGTCTCACACCCCACACCCCCTCCCCTATCCCATTCGGTAATAAATGCTGAAAACATTAGAATATGACAAAGGCGTTAATTATTTAATAAAGTTAGGTTTAATTTTAAAATTCTGTTGTGATTTTAAACATTCTTCGTTTAGTTACTCGAGGTTTTACAGACAATTTGGTAATGGTTGAAATAGCTCGTACTACAGCATACAAGGAATGGTTCAAATATTATATATAAAAAGTTACAAAATTAACGAGTCGTAATAATTGGAAATATTTAGTCAGCAATTTTGAGTCAATATTTTATAAAGACAATTTAGTACTTGTAAATATGCATCCATGTAGGCTAAGGGGCGGGACGTAGCCCAGTGGTAAAGCGCTCGCTTGATGCGCGATCAGTTTGGGGTCGATCCTCGTCGGTGCATATAAAAGATACCATGCTACTAATGAAAAAATGTAGCGGGTTTCTTCTCTAAAACTATATTCCAAAATTACCAAATGTTTGACATTCAGTAACCGATGATTAATAAATCAATGTGCTTTAGTGGTATTGTTAAACAAAACAAACGTTATTATTTCCATGTAAATGAAACAATATTAAAAGTATATTATTTGTGGGAATGTACAAGAAAGGAACAAACGAATGTATACACGGATCTCAAGGCCGTACCCTCCGGGGGTAGCGGGGGGGGGGGGGGGGGGGGGGGGGGGGGGGGGGGGGGGGGGGGCGTAGCAGGAGTAGTTGTCATCTTGACTTCAGAAAATAGCATACCCATCTCATGGTTTGATTTGTATAGTATTTCATTTGTTTATTTAAAAAATAGTGCCCCCCCCCCGCCCCACCCCCCACCCCCCACCCCCCTCCGCCGCATTTTGACCAGGGTACGGCCCTGGATCTCTTATGCATATGTCACCGCCATTTAGCTTATGGTCAAAATCGAAAATGTTCACATTGGCTGCCACCTTCTCGGGCGAGCGTGCAGAGGATGGTGTCGGGGGATCGAAACCTCTCCTGTTTAAGCAATTTATTATCTCAGTATGTTGTTCGGGGAAGCATGACTCGTACCTCTACCTATAAACCTCTACCTATAAACCTCGGTCGCTACAGTCTAGACTCCCGCCCCCACCACCACCATCACCACCACCACCACCACCGCTACCGCTAAAAGTCTGAATACGCGCTTGCTCCTATTTACATTTATGTCATGATTTTCTTTCATGGATACTCCCATAGTGTTTACTCTCCTGTTGCCAGCTTCGCAGAGCGGCAGAGGATCGGCCGTAGCATTTCGCACGTGTTGCCAGTTGTCACGTTGTACTACATGTCACTGCACTTTACTTCACATACGTGACGGAAATGATGTACTTAGTGCTATCCGGGCGGAACGTAGCCCAGTGGTAAAACGCTCGCTTGATGCGCGGTCGGTTTGGGATCGATCCCTGTCAGTGGGCCCATTGGGCTATTTCTCGCTCCGGCCAGTGCACCGCGACCGGTACATCAAATGCCGTGGTATGTGCTATCCTGTTTATCGAATGGTGCATATAAAAGCTCCCTTGTTGCTAATCGAAATGAGTAGTTCATGAAGTGGCGACAGCTGGTTTCCTCTCTCAATATATATTTTCGACCCCATATAATCGTAAATAAAAAATGTTTTGAGTGCGTCGTTAAATAAAACATGTCCTTCTTTGTGCTGACCGAACCCAAAGCCCAAATGTTATTTATTTTTCTGCAATTTATATCGATAGTATTTTGTTAATGTGTAATATTTGTAGTTATAATATTATGATTTTCAAATAATGTTCGGATACTATGTTATATTACTTTTAATTACAGTCGATAGACAGTTTCAGTCATCCAGAGTTACCCCTGCGCGTGCTGTAACCTCACCGTGGTGCAGGGGTGTAACATTCTCTTTGAGAATGGCCAATACATCACAAAATTAAAGTTTTGAGTAAAATTCAGTATTCGTAAAATTCTGTGATATTGGTGTTTTTGTACAGTTCTTTACACTTTTTGTTTAAACCTTGAATTTTTATATTGATGTTGATCATCACTGTATTTATTTGCATTACCATAGTTTGACACCCAATAGCCGATGTATTTTTCGTGCTGGGGTGTCGTTAAACATTCATACATTAATTAATTAATTAATTAATTAATCATCCAGAGTTAGTGCTGTGTATAAACTTTTAACTATTCGCGATCAACCTATGTTGATTTTTGTACGATAGAAGTCAAGGGAGAGTACTCCATAAACCTGACAGACTATTAGCATACACCTCGTCCTTATTATTATTATTATTATTATTATTATTATTATTATTATTATTTTATTTTAATTTAAAATTTATTATTATTATTAAAAAAAAATTGGGGGGAAGCTTAAATATTATAATTTTCTAAATTGGCCTTAGCAGTTAGGAAATCCTTGTCCCAAGTCAGACCCCCGATCCTATCGTAGGCCTGACTCAGGATAGGTGTGTTCGAAACTATACTGGTACATGGACACGTTAAACCACTTAAAGTTACATTGTCTGTAATATTTTTTATTATTATTTAAGCATAATATTATATAACAGAAACTCCTATTACGTTTGGTGCATCTATGGCGCCGCATTCATCATTGGTTTCACTACGCTGGCTTATCCAGGTCAAACAAATAGCCATTATTTTGAAAGTGGGACACTTTTGACGGGCTCCTACCGATCTCGATTTTCATTGGCTTAAAATTCCCCAACAAGAGATCACGTGAGAATTCGCAATGATTTAACAAATTTAACTCTCTTGATTGAGGGGTTGTCTCATAACTCCTCAACATATGTATATCCATAGTGGTATGGTACGTCTTTCCATGGGTCGGTAGGTGGGGGATTTACCTTGACATTTTGACAGTGGCCAGCTGTTGGCATACGCATTACATGTAAGGGTGTGTTACTAATTACGTAACGCTTTTGGGGTAGAGGAAGAGGGTACTGTGTTCGATTTACACAAAAAAAATTCAAGACCATATGTTATTTTTTATTCATTACTTAAACCTAAAAAGGTGGGTTTCTTTTTGGGGGGAAATTCTCGGTCAGTCTAGGATCGATCCCCATCGGCGGGTATAAAAGACCATGGTATATGATATCCTGTCTGTGGGATGGTACATATAAACGATTCCTTGCTAAAAAAAAAAAACATTCAGCGGGGTTGCGGTTATAGACTGTGTTGAACGAAGTTTATATGGGGCCGTGCTCCCCCAGAAAATACATTTAAATGTTTTTACGCTTGGGCAAGTAAGGGTTTTGACCTCCAATACCCCCCCCCCCCCCTTCACATGCACCCGATTCCTCTCCAAGATTATATGTCAAAATTACAAAATGTTAGACATCAAACAGCAGATGGAAGGAAGGATAGGATATGTTTTATTTAAAGACGCACTTATCACATTATATTTACGGTTGTATGGCGTCGGATGATTATTAAATCAATATGCTCTAACTTTGATGTCGTTAACCCCACCACCTAACTTTAACCTTTCCAAACGAAAGAATATTTATTTGAATTTGTCGATTTTAACTCGTAAAATTAAGAAGTGAAAACGTTCATTATCTACTTTAGTATATTTTATTAAACAATATAAATGTGTGCCTAGTATACCAACTAAACTTTGAAAGTTCTATTAACACTTCATAAAATATTAATTCTGAAATAGGAGGGTACGTTGTCAAACCGGTTTCAACGAAAGACTCTAGTACCGTATCCTCAAATGAACGTTTTTCGTACAGCGCAAGGTTTCTCTTTTAATTTTTTGAGACGAACCCTACAATTTGAAATCGGCAAACGCACGTGTTAACTGAAACTGGCAACAGGCTGTCGTTTGAACGTTGCCGAGCTATAGCGGCACTGACTACGAATGGAGCGTACATTTTTGACGATACCCGTTCATAGCGAACACACACGAGTTTTTAAAAAGTGCATTTGAGTTTGTATTTCATGTTTGTACATGATGTTATAATATGGTAACCGGACAAAATAACTTTAAGGTTACTCTGGTTTTTTTAAACATGTATTCACAAGCACAGTATTTCTTAAATAACAGTTTGTGCCTAGACAAAATACTCGGCATATCATGGTGCAGGAATATAATGAGAAGGTACACTCGGCAAATATTTTCCTGAAGCAGGAATTATCTAAACATCCCATTATTAATTATTGGAAGTTAAAAGGGATGCAGAATTCTGATGATATTTTTTGTATAATGGATGGTGTTAATTTTTCGAAAATTGGTTTTCTAAAATACTATCGTAGTATTCAAGGTGCGATATTAAAACACTCATAAAAAAAAAGAAGAAAAAAAGAAAAGAATTGTTGAGTATCTGGTTAATATCAGATTAGCTTTTGTGTTGAAATGTGAGAGACAAGTGAGTTATAGTATACCGTCATAAGGTTGACTTGTCTGTATAGAACTTGGACATAGTGTGGGATGTGCTAATAATTTATAATACACTAAATTACTCTTGTGTATGTATGAATTTGTCAGTGTATGTATGTATATGCATGCATCTGTGTGGATCTATATATGTATTGCCGGGTGAGTTACATGTATAGTCCCAGTTGTTGACTAGGTGTATAGAACTTGTATTTACTTACAAGTGAGTTACATTTATTAGTCATAGTTGGTGACTGGGTGTATAGAACTTGTATCTATTACCAGACATTAATTATCCCCAAATTTACACTGTAATTACAAGTGAGTTACATTTATAGTCATAGTTGTTGACTAGGTGTAAATATAGAAGTTTTATTTATGATCAAACATTAATTGGTCCCATAAGCTACATTGTAATGTTTCTAAGAACTAGTCAGTTGATTTTAGTACCGTTTTAAGTAATAAAATATAGTTACAATTTTTACCATGACAGTCATAGCGGTTGATGGTAACTGTACAGAACGTTTGATTAAGGAATATGTCTGGTTTCCAAGACTAGTAAACGTAATGGTTGATTTTTTGTGAGGAATGTTGTCTGAATGGACATGGATATTATAGGATAATTTGCACAGGATAAGTTTTTCAAAAAATATATTTTTCACTAATCTGACTTGATATAAATTACAGCCTTCCTCCTGATTGTAGTAATGTCTACGAACCACACACAGCGGAAAAGGCGGAAGGTGGCCAAACCACCCAAAGAGACGGGAGCAAACACATTAAGGGCATCTGATCTAGAACCTAGTAGGCTAGATTTGCCGACAGTGGTAAGTCAGTGCATACAAGACACCATTCCAGCATTTACAAAATCAGTGATGCAGACTCTGCAAGCCAATCCAGATGCATTAACACATCAGACTACTGGGGCAGATACAGATAAGGAGGAATATTCTCCATTATCTATGCCCATGGCAAGCCATAGGATTTCAAATTTCATGGGAAACAGTTTTGGGGTTCCGTGCCCTGAGATCATGGGAACCCATCGGAAGCTGTTTCTAGGTTCCATTAAAACAAGTTGTGGGAACCCATTTTTTATACCATAATGCAATGGATTGTCAAAACGATATGCAGGTTGTGTAATATATTCGAATCTTGCTAACTGACTTATTATTTTAAATGACAACAAATAAAGGTCCGATTCCAGCCAGCTGACTGGGTTTTTTTTAAATATCAAATAAAGGTTCCAGTCCAGCTAACTGACTGGGTTTTTTTTACAACAAATAAAAGTATGGCCAACACTACAATCTAAATCGGGTATCATGATTGTATTGAAAACTATCTCCAGTAGTTTTATATGAGAAACATTATTATTTGTATAATATATATGTGCGTATGTGATCAGAAGGGGGCTTATTCTCAGACAAGGGGCCAGTTTTGTTGAAGAAAAAAAAAAACACCTTAAAATAAATAATAATAATTAAATGAACTAGGAATAAAACAAAAAACGTCCAGTAGCATATCTATTAATTAGTATTCCATTTATTAATAAATAATAATTGTTTATTCATAAAATTGTTGGTTTTTTTTACTAGTATCTAATTGTCAGAAACACACCTTCTATGTTACAATTACTTACCAGTGCTGTTTATTTACATCTAAAATGTAATGCTTAGAAGACTTAAAACACCAGCAATTTACAACAAACTCAATAATGTGTACGCACGTTTCTGACAGACGCAGCCAGCTTACACTACAAAGAATTGTCAATCTAGGTCATAGTTCTTAGCCAATCAGAATAAGGTATTTGCTTAATTAGCATTAACTGCGGACCCTTGGTGGAAAAATAGACATTGTTTTTTTAGTTCAGACTTAGATGCTTCAAACAAATACTGCAGGCATGAAATTGAAAACAATGTTACACGCTGTTACTGTTAAATTGCTAAATCTCACTGGTAGTATAATATTGTGTTAATTTGTGTTTAATTATCTGCAGGAGGTATGACCTTTTAAATGAACTTTGTTTGAGCAAACTTGCAATTTCGTGTTATTTATAAGATGACGAAGTTGGGGCTGGGCTTATTTACGAATGAGAGCCTAATTTCTTAAATGTTATCAAAACGAAAGGGGGAGACTTATTCAAAGACATGGGCTTATTTCCGGTCAAATACATATACATGTAGATGAATATTTTAAAAAATTTAATCGACATAATAATCATGGGAAACGAAATGTCGGTTCCGTGGTTTTGACGACACGCTACCGGTAACTATCGTTACCGTGAAATCCGATGGCCTTCCATGGGACCAGATATTTTCCAGAACCCAACAAGTAAGGATTCAGTTAATTTGCAGGGAAGTGTAGACCAGAATAATGAGAGATCCACGAAAAGGAGCGTGACCAGGCCTGTTGGCTTAGGTGTCGATCAAAAAAATAAAAAATAAAATTTGGGCAAATGAATATGTTGATTTTGGCCTCCTACTGCATCCCTCTCAAGAGGACAGATTTACTACTGAAATAAAAGATGGTACTCTGTCAATGGTACAGGTACCAAATGCAAAACATATCGCCTCGCTAATGCAGTGGATGTCGGCTTTCCATCTTTTTTGGGCTCTGTACTGCAAAATATACCCCCAATGACGGGGAAAATCTAATTGAGACTGCGACCTATTGCAGAAGATACTAGTAATAACCAGGCAGCAATTGCATATGATAAAACGTTTAGACAGTGGCGGGAGATTGCACCTGGAGATTATCCATGGGCAGAAGTCAGTACTGAGCTTTATCATGAAGCTCTAGCTGCAGGATTACAAACAAAACTGTACTCCAAAAATACCATGCAGTCCTTTCGTCCCAGTTCAAAAAGATACCAAAGTCCAAAAGGAAAAACAAATATATTGTCACAGCTACAATAACACAGGGAGGAATGGCATGTGGGGACAGTCCTGTCCATACCCACACATCTGCCAATTTTGTTCAGGTTCCCATGATAAGTACAAATGCTCAACTAATTCAAGAGGATAATCAAAATCTCAAAGTCACCAAGTAAGGTTTTGATTGGTGGACATGAGCTCCAACTGGCTGCTGATATATCTATATGTAATAGTGGAGCTAATTTTAATTAGATTGCTTGATTACTATTCTGAGATCTTCGGTAAATTACTCTAAGTCAAAAGCCATCTGGATAGGTAGCAAAAAATATTGTAAAGATATCTATCACCATGCACGTTGGAAATTGGAATGGGGTGAAAACCAGTTTACTTTGCTCGGTATTAACTTTACCATAAATGTAAAAGATATTATAGCATGTAATTTTGGCTCTAAGATAAAAAAAATTCTGAACTTGATAAAATTGTGGTCATTTAGAAAACTGACGGTCCTAGGATGAGTTATAATTGTTAAAACTTTATTAATACCTAAAATTACGTATTTACTAATGTCATTACCAAATCCATCAAAAACAATTATAAATAATTTAAATAAAATATTTTTCCAATTTATTTGGCAAAATAAACCAGAAATAAATTAAACGAGAATTATTAATGCAAGACTATAAATATGGAGGTATACAAATGCCAGATATACAACATGTAATTACATCCTTAAAAGTATCATGGATAAGAAAACGTTTTCTAAATAATAATAAATGGGTCAACTTATTTCAACCTACTACTGGTTTAAGTACTAGGGACCTAATTATATATGGGGACTATTTCATTATATTTCAAAAAGAAAATATCAAAAACAGTTTCTGGAAAGATGTATTACCCAGTTGGATATTATTACAAGAAAAACAAAGTCTAAAAACTGCAGAAGATATACAAGGACTGAATATTTGATATAATACCAACATCTTAAAAAGTAACAAACCGTTTCTATATAATGAATATATAAAAAAGGAATACTTTTCATAAATGACATACTCGACAATTAAGGGAATATTTTGGTATTTGAAACGTTTAGAAGAAAATATGACATAAATACTATTTTGTTTAATTATGCATCATTAGTAAATGCTGTAAAATCTTTCCTGTGTTCATTAAACAATATTAATAACAAAACATTCACATCTGTTCAAATTCCAATTTTACCTTTCAAAATGAAAATTCTACTTAACAAAAATGCAGGATGTAAAGATCTGTTCAACATGTTGAATAAAAAAACATAACTCCAAAGTCACAGATAAAATATGCAAACATAGGATTGACATACGACTGTTGTACGTGGGGAAAATACTATGCTCTACTTTCCTATTGTTTAAAAGATACAACTTTAAGATGGTTTCAATACAGACTGTTACATAGAATTCTGGCTACTAATACTTTTCTTCATATTATACATTATGTTGATTCAAACAAATGCTCTTTTTGTAATAATGAACCGGAGACATTGCAACACCTTTTTATGATTGCAGTGAAGTAAGAAACCTTTGGGAAGCAGTTAAAAAACGGATCTTTGAAAAAACTGGTCTTTGCATCCCACTATTTTTTATTTTTTATTTTTTTTTTGTTGGTTTGTTTAACGACGCACTCAACACATTTTAATTACGGTTATATCGGCGTCGGACATATGGTTATGTCGAGAAAAAACCCCAGTGGTCAGCTGACGGGGATCGATCCTAGACCGACCGCGCATCAGGCGGGCACTGTACCACTGGGCCACGCTGCCCGCTTGCATCCCACTAAGCAAAAATGTAGTTTTGTTTGGAATGACAGATGCTGACCTAAGATACGTAGTAAACTGGATAACTGTCAATATAAAATATTACATTTACAACATGAAAATACTTAAACATAAGTTTGCACAAAAAGGCCATTGAAAATATCCTGAAAACTAAATTCCAAAAAGAAAGATGTATTTATTTTAAAAATTGCCAGTATGACAAATGTAATGAATACTGGGAGAAATGGTTGAATCTTTTTGCTTGAAAATCGGAGAATTAATCGATACTACTTCCTTCAATCTCATAACTGCACATTTTGTTAACCTGAAGAAAAATCTGAGCTTTGCTTGGATATACGAAAACTTCATTAGAACTAGAAAACCAATCGTAATCATTAAATTTACAATACGAGTAAATAATGCATGCCTCTTTCTCTCTTTTTTAGTTTCTGTATATCTGTCCTATTTTTCCCCCATTCATTTCATCTGTCCATTCTCTCTCCCCTGTCCCCCTCAGATAAAAAAACAACAGGAAAAAACCCCACAAAATTATTTTACGGTCAGGGAGTTTGTTTCCCATCATCATAGCTATCGAATTGTGGTACAGACATCTAAAAAATAGATGCATCCAATTTCATACAGACAACATTGCAGTAGTATTTATTATCAACAAGCACATGTTACCAGATCCAATTTTAATGCAATTTGATGCGCATATTTATGGTGAACGTTTTGAAACATAATATTTTGTTTAAAGCTGTCCATATTTCTGGATTACATAACATAGCTACAGACTATTTTTCTCGGTTACAGATAGAAGAGTTTCACAGCCAGTTTCCACACATGGATCCAGACCCCATCCCATGTGCATCAGAGTTACTGGGGATTTAATTTCAACAGCCAATCACTTGTTAGCGAGTGCTATCTCCGATACTACAACAGCTGCTTACAAGCACACTTTTAAACTATACCGTGAGTTTATTCACAACAGTATTGGTGATGCTATCAGTCCTCTGCCACCCAATGTTCAACGTTTAGCCCTTTTTATGGATCATTGTTACAAACAAAATCTGGCTGCGTCAACAATGGCAACATATAATTCAGCATTAGGATATATCTTTAAATTGGGTCATTACGAAGATATAACTCAACATTTTATTATTAAAACAATGTTATCAGGGTTCCAAAAACAAAGATCATCAGTCGATTCTCGATTGCCAATCACTTTTAATATTTTGAAAGCTCTAATTGAGTCTTTAGATCATACCATTGATTCTTTCTTTACCGGATGCATGTTTAAAGCAATGTTTTTGTTAGCTTTTCACGCATTTCTTCGAATTGGGGAGATAACAATGACGGGTTCAACCAACCAACATTATTTGCACAGACAACATGTAGTGGTTACTGAAAATGGTATCGATATTACTTTTCCTCATTTCAAACACAACAGTCGACCATCAAACATTGTGTCAGTGATAAAGAATGATAAATCACATTGCCCGGTAAAGGCTATTCAAGCATATTTAGCTGTACGCCAACATAAATGCCTAGCAGAGCCTTTATTTTCTTTCATGGATGGCACATCTATTTCTCGGCAGTATTTTACAAAACAATGAAAGACTCATTGCGCTGGTCTGGTTGTAACCCTAATGCATACAAAGCGCATAGTTTCAGGATAGATTCGGCTACCACTGCAGCAAGCCAGGGTATCACAAATTATTACGAACACTCGTTCCATTTATTTGGTAAGGCAATTCAGCTAATGTAGTAATGTATACAGATCTATATATGATGACTATGCAGGCGCGGATCCGGGGGTGAGTGGGTGGGTCGTGACCAACGATTTTTCGATTGTGAGGTTTTGATGCGCTACTGGCGTGGCGATGTACTCAAGACTGGACACCCCCCCCCCCCCCCCTCTGCTAAAATTCCTGGATCCGCGCCTGCTATGTAGCGCATTAAATATGGTAATTCTCAAGACCAATTAAATTAAGTACAATTATAAGGACATATGTGTAGATTCATTTAAGAAATGAACGTTATATTTTTGACGTTACACACTGTATGAATGGCGTAGCGCGTTAGAAACGACACAAAGGGAGATAATTTAATCATGACATTTTACAACAAAAAAAGAGAGAAGTAAATACGATTTCTGTAGTTTCACTGTACCTAAAATACAATAACAATATATTTTCGATATCTCAACTTAATACGTTAAGCACTCGACATAACAAGTCGTGTTTTCGAGATAAAAGTAAAAAGTTCGAGGTCTTTAAAAGTAAACAAAAAGTGTTCTAAATATACCACCGTGGTATCTATATTATTATCTTTTAGACTGTAAGAATTACTCTTGAAGCCTTAGTACATTTTAAAGTATTTTCTTGGTTAACATAACTATGGTTATTTCGACGTTTGTTCTTTACAGTGAAATGTATACAGACATCCCTCGGCTGTTAGGCCGTCCTTTCATAGCCGCCCCAATTCAGTTCGATTGCGGCTCAATCAATAGGCGAACCCGGTGGCTACTTTAACATAAAAGTCAAGGGTGCGGAGTGTAATAATAAACTCTGGATTGTGTACTGGAAGATATATATTTTATGGCTATACTATCAAGCTAGAACCAAAAGTTCCACTTTTTTATTCGAAATTAGTTTCTAGCATAATACGTTATCCAGCAACATTTTGTCTATGAATTACCTTTCCAAAGCATTAACGATACAACTTTATTATGGTTTCAGTATTGCATCCTACATCGAATTTTAGCAACAAACACTTTTCTATATATGATTCATTATGTAGATTCTAATATGTGTACGAAATGTTTTAGTGTGGGGGTCTGCGTTCGCGCTAACCCCCGAAATCAAAAGTTAAAAATAGTTATCATAAAAAAATCTTTCAGTTATTGTGTGTAGATGTTTTGTTTTAGTCATTTGTTCATCGTCAATCTGCAATCGCCCTACCCCCTCCCTCGAAGGTCCCAGGTTGAAATAATTCAAATAAACATATTTCACTCGCAAAAAAAAAAATATAAAAAAAATAAATAATAATAATAATAATAATAATAATAAAAACAATTATTATGTAATAACTTCCCAGAAACTATACAACATCTTTTCTATGAATGCACTCAGGTTAATACTTTATGGAAAGCTGTAGAAGACTGGTTTTGTCCAAAACAGGAATTGTTGTCCACTTTGACAAAAACATTGTTATGTTTGGTATTATTAACAAAAATAACGTTAATATAATTAACTGGCTAATTATTAAAATTAAATACTATATATACTGTACGAAAATGCAAGAAATGTTTTTAACTATCGCGTCCGTTCAAAACGTGTTGCAAAACAAATTTGACATTTGAGAAATATATTTATTTCAAAAACTGCAATTATGAAAAGTTTAATAAAGAATGGGCACAATGGCTCAACATTTTTCTATAGTGAAAGAAAGAGAAAAAACCCATTACACTTAAATAACGATCTACTCGGAGGAAAAACATTTTGTAACTGCATGTTCATATAACATTCCAACACAGGCCCGACTGCTGTTCCTGTTACTGTCATTAGTTTAACTCTGCTTCGTTACTCACTATCAACTTTAGACTTGTCTTCTTCTTCTTCTTCATTTTCTTCTTGTTTTCTTCTTTTTCTTCTTTTTCTTCTCTCGTTGCTACCTTTTTTTTCTTTTTCTTTTTAAAAAATCCTGGACCATAAGGCGTGCATAAAAGGAAGTACTGCCCAGTGGTACAGTGCCCGCCTGATGCGCGGTCGGTCTAGGACCGATCCCCGTCAGCTAACCACTGGGTTTTTTTCTCGACATAACCATATGTCCGACGCCGATATAACCGTAATTGTAATGTGTTGAGTGCGTCGTTAAAAAAAAGAAAGAAAAAAAAGGAAGTACTATTTTATTTTGAATATAACGTAAGGTGAGTGCGTATGTGCGCGCGTGTATGCATATGTATGTGTGTATGTTTGTATATATGTATGTTTGTTTACACAAATATGAATATTAATTTTAAGATAAATTGTAAAAGCGGTGTATCAGGGCTCCCTAACCCTGGCACTGTCTAATGGTCTGGGGACAATAAAAAAAAAACATTTTGTCTATACTCGAAATAATTACGATTGTTTCCTAATACGTTTTACATCGCCGGCATGATTCTGCAACTGACGTAGTAGAATGAAAGATCATCCGGACATGAACGGGATGCTTTCAGGAAGGAACGAAATGTTTTATTTAACGACGCACTCAACACATTGTATTTACGGTTATATGATTAAAAACCATACAGATATTGAGAGAGGAAGCCCGCTGTCGCCACTTTATGGGCTACTCTTTTTTATTAACAGCAAGGGATCTTTTGTATGCATCATCTCACAGACATGATAGTACATACCACGGACTTTGTTATACCAGAAATAGACCAATGGGTCCACCGACGGTAATCGATTCTAGATGTAATAATTATAGACCAGCGATGCTGATTTCAGTCAGATTACTATCCAACCGACCAGTCGATCGATCGATCAGTCATGGTTTTAGTACGCCTCTCCTGGACACACCTTCAGATTCCCATTGGAGTTCTGCATGAGACTGAAGGATCATGAATATTACGATCTAGTTTATATGTAATATTTTCTTGAAGGCTTTTCGAAACTCGGGGCTGCTGAAGTTGTAAAGAAATGGATTGACTGTAGAATTCAGATAGGTCATCCAAAATGTGATAGTGTACACGATCTCAGGTACCAGAGTGGGGTCGATGGCACTGACGTCGAACACGAAATGGAATGGTACCCAGCATATCATGTAGCCGAAGATGATGTAAGTTAACGTCACGAAAACTTTTCTTTCGCGCTTTTCCGCCACCTCACCAGAGTCCAAACCCTCGTGTCCAGTTGCAGTACTGGTCTTTGACGAGTAAACCGGAACTGATAAAAAATGTCTTGAACCATGCTGCGATTGGCTTATGGTACTCACTACGTTGGTTTCCGGGTCGTTTACATGATTCTGGATTTGGTTAAAAATGTTATTTCCAGCAATACATACTTCCTGTTTGGTGTTTTCCGGATTATTTGAATAATCCTGTTTTTGAGCATATGTATCAGTTTCGTTTTCGAGGACAGCCTGCATCGCGTTTTCCGAATTGATCACACGATCCGGGTTTTGGCTAGATGCACCAGTCTGGTTTTTAAGAATGTCCTTTCTCGTTCTTTCTGCACAGTCCAAGTTTTGGCTATGGCTAGACGTGTCCGTATCTACCTCGTGGCTGTCCTGGCTTCGGTCTTGGCTGAAGGATGTCTCCCTGGCAGATTGTGAGGAGTGGACCAAGCGTTTGGCACGGAGCGGTCTGATCTTCATTCTCCGTCTCATGAACAAGAACACTTGTAAGTAACAAAACAGCAGCACCAAACAGGATCCGTGATGACCAATACTCGCCACCACTATAACGAATTCCTTGTTTTCCGAAGGCTCCCATTTGCACACGTTAGGTCGACTGTTTTTCAATCTGTCCGTTATACACGGAGGCAACCACAGAATCAGCATAATAATCCTAAAAAGAAGAGAATAAAATAGTATACATTCTATAATTCTGTGTAACGTATAAATAATTAATGTCATCCTACAATCGCTATACATGTATTGTCAAGATATGACTAATAGATACAATCCTATCTTTTCGGTCACTGGCCAAAATATAGCTTTTTCTTGACGGAACTACTTTTACGCTGGCTATGATCAGCAAAGGAATGTTATATTGTTCAATGTTTCTTCTATTTTTAGTTAAATATTTTTATTTTTAAAACTTTCGCAGACAACCTTTTATTTAATAATAAGAAATAATTTTATTTTATTTGAGAACTAATTTGTTTTGGTGTATTATAGGCGATAAAGGCATTAAAAAAATGTGGACATATTGCTCTTTCAAACGGTAAACTTAATCTCGGGGAATCTCGGAGGATGTGCCCACGACAGTGGTGCTTGAACAGTCAATGGATGTAAGCATAAGTCAAATGAATGACAAACTTGACTGACTGACTGACTGACTGACTGATTGATTGATTGAGTGATTGAGTGATAAAGTCAAATATTTGTGTTATGTAGATTGCAGGTAAATGAAATAGCTGGCTATCGTCTTAAGATATCGCCTTTGTCCTGTTCAGGTCAATATCTTAAGACAGTAATCAGTCATTATCTATTTATGTTTCTACACATATACGTCCTTGTATTCGTATTTAATTTAATTGGTCTTGAAAAGTTTAACGCCCTACATAGTCATCATATATAGATCTATATACATCGCTACATTAGCTGGAGTGCGTTACGAAATTAGTGGAATGAGCGCTCGTGATACTTTGTGAATTGTACTGATTATATTTACATTTATGATTAAAGGGAAGTTAAAAACAATGCAAGTAACAAGAAAAAAACTAGTTACATAATATCTGCAGCCATAGATACATAAATATTTTGCCATGGACATGGGCATCGATCGGTGGGGGGACGCACCCACCCACCCCCACACACACGTTTCAGCATGGGGGACACATAAGTAATGTCCCCCCCCCCCCCACCTTTTTTTAATTTCAGAAGAAAACACTATTTGCTGGTATATAACGTACATGGGCGTTCGATGGTTTCGACCGATGGCCTAACCATGACGCCACTGGATGTGAAACATTTGATAATTCTGACATAGTCTTAGAGAGGAAACCCGCTACATTTTGTCATTAGTAGAAAGGGATCTTTTATATGCACCATCCCACAGACTGGAAAACATACCACGGCATTTGATACGCCAGTCGTTGTATACTGACCAGAACGAGAAATAGTCCAATGGGCCTATCGATAGGGATCGATCCTAACCCGATCAAGCATCTAACGAGTTCTACGTCCCGCCGTACGAATCGACTGTAGACTGCCTGTGGTTTCGTAGCCTAACTGAAAACAAATGTGTTCGCATAAATGAAAAGAACACTTAGGAGATAACCATATGGAGTTTTTAGATTTGCGGGTGTTATTGTCTATTTGATCCCGCAAATGTCATTTTTGACCGAAGGCGTTAGCCTGAGGTCAAAAATGAAACATTTGCGGGCATCAAATAGACAATAACACCCGCAAATCTAAAAGCTCCATATGGTTATGTCCATTGTAAACTGAATCGTTTTTCTATAGAACTAACTGTATATTTGGCATTTATTGAAAAAATTACCTGGCTACAATCTAACTGTAGACCCTTGAATCGTCAATCTCGCCTGTTCCAATTGCTAATGACGTCACCTTTAATGACGTCATTACCTTTCCGGGTGTTATTGTTTATTTCATCTCGGAAAAGTAATGTAATTAACCAATCACAATACAGAACGAGCTCGCTGTCAGTTTACAATGCGTGATAAACCGATGTGGAGAGATCGATTTAAGGACATCTGATTGGCTGCTCCGCAGTAAAGACCCATTTAATCACTAAAGATTTCGCTACTTAGATAACCTGATTAATTGCGTTCTTTCACCTAGATGCGTGTTTGCAGACGATGGTCAATATACTTGCCTATTTATAATTGCACCGAACAAAAGTCTAAAATTGTATATATAATTGGGGTGAACAGTGATGTGTTATATTTTATTAAACGTAATCAACTTCATATGATAAAAGATTAGTAAGGAGAAATATATTATCCTGCATCATGAAGTTATAACATTATTAGCACCGGTTTAAAAAACACCACAAAAAAAACAACAAACAATAAAAAAAACGTGTAATATAGCTGTTGAAGAAATATGCTTGTAATTTAAACAGCTCGAGTTGCCTACAGATTGTCTAAACGAAATGTACCATTATCATTTGATAATAATGTCACGTATCATGCAAGGCTGCGGCTTAATATGTATTTTTTCCGTTAACACCATTACACATTAGTAATTCCATACACTTACTGGAGATAATCAAACTGAGACCTGAGCGGCAGGTCATAACGTCATACGGTACGAGTTTTAATGTACAGTATGTTAGAAAAATATCATTTTAAAACGTCAACTGAGAACATGAAATGTTTGCAGCATTTCTCTTGTTCCAATTAAACTGATTTATGTTCTTTCAATTAATTAATTTCAATTTATTTGTGTACTTATTTTCAATTTATGTTAGAGCACGGTGTCCTCAATTATATAGTGCTCACCACTGAATGTAGGGGATATTGAAAATAAAACTACAATAGCACTAGGGAAGCGTAGCCCAGTGGTAAGGTTCTCGTCTGATGCGCGGTCTTTCTGGGAACGATCTTCGTCGGTGGGCTATTTCTCGTTCCAATCAGTGCAATACGGCTTGTATATCAAAGGTATGTGCTATCCTGCCTGTGGGATGGTGCATATAAAAGATCCCTTACTACTAATGAAAAATATATAGTGGTTTTCTCTCTGATAATACTAGTATATGTCAGACTTACCAAACGTTTGACATTTCAATACCCGATGATTATTTCTTTTTTAAAGTTTGTTCCGTTTGACGACACAACAGAAGCACATTGATTTAGTAATCATCGGCTATTGGATGTCAAACATGTGGTCATTTCTTGATACAGCCATAGAAAGGAAACCCGCTACATTTTTTCATTAGTAGCAAGGGATATTTTATATGCATCATCTCACAGACAGGATAGACCTTCGATATACTAATCATGGTGCACTGGCTGGAACGAGAAATAGCCCAATGGGCCCATTGACGGGCACCGATCCCTAACTGACCGTGCATCAAGCGGGCGCTTTACCACCGCTTTACCCCCGATGATTATTAAATCAATATGCTTTAGTGGTGTCGTTAAACAAAACAAACTTTACACTAACATAAAATGAATCAGAATTACGTGTAAACAGAAAGGCAATACATTAAAGAGTAAAATAATGATATTTTGTAAACGAAAAAGTAAAAGGATACCCAGATTTGTATTATGTTTCATCCGTTGACATTGTTGATAGCTATACATACCTTGGCAAAATTAATGCGTACAATTACTAATGATCGGACATAAGGCTGGTAGGTTCGCAGCCCGGTATCGATTGATAGGTGTAAGACCACTACCCCATCTTCTCTCTCACTAAACAAGTAAACCTCTAAACAGACGGCCCAGATAGGTGATGTGTGTGCCCAGGACAGCGTTCTTGAACCTTAATTGGATATAGTTACGATTATTTTTAATGAATCAAATTAAAAACCTTAACAGGAAAAATAGATATGTGGCTATTTAACGAAAACGATAGATTACAAGTCATATGGATGCTTCAAGATGTCAGAACACGGCGATAGTGAGGACAACAATTGGAGATTTCGCCATCTGTTATCAATAGACTCTGCCAGATCGCACTGTAACTTGTTGACTACTGGTTTAAATATGCATCCAGTAATTTTAAATGGCAAGAAGAAACGCTTTAACAGTCTGAAGTCTAATAATTAATGGTGTTGTGGTTTTTTGTGGGTTTTTTTTTTAATCCTACATGAAGCATATTGCAATACTAATAGAGATAATGGGTTAAGCTATTTTTGTCTGGGAACATCGCCATTACTAATAGAATGAAGGTTAATGATAAGAAGAAGTGTCAGCAAGAGATAATCTTACTTTATTTCATTAAAAAGAGGAGTGTATTTGGTTTAACGACATCGCTAGAGCACACTGCTTTATTAAAGGTCCAGGCTTATAGCACATTAAACATTTCATTATTTAAAAAAAAATTTTTTTATCCCAATTATTAATAAAGTGACTTTTTTGTCAAACGCTTTGAGAAAACCCCACTGCACAGTCGATTTGACCCGCATCAGACCTGTAGCGTAGCATCCGGCGGATTCCACTTATTCTGTTGGTAGGTCAACATGCTGACAGCAGAGAATTATTTTTCGAAAAACAGCTGATTTTTAATGGACGCTAGTTTGGACATTTTGATCTTATCACATTTGTATATCCACTCTAATGGTACCTCGATTGGTGAGGAAGTGGTATATAAGCACGCTAAACTAGTTACCTACCTACCTGTGGAAAGCAGGACACAAGTTCAGTCCCGACGTTTGAAAGTGGGATATTAACATTTGACTGTAATAAAATATGTGTCCGATCAGAACGCATTTAAACCAACAAGCAGAATAAATAATATTATTTTATTGATTAACATCATATTGTTTTAGATAGATCGTTATTATGCAATGCAGGTATCAACGTATTAATAATAATAAATAAATAATAATCCAATTTATCTTGCTACCTACACCAGTTACTGCAGGTACTCAGTGTTTATTTAACAATTTCTGTGGTGTCCTAATACTGGGGAACTGACGTCATTGTTTAAAAGGTGACCACTGGCAGACAGCAGAGGTATGATCTAGATAAGACAATACTTTATTTACACTCGGGCCGTTACACAACGGCGTAGGAAGAATATATACATAAACATTTTGTTATATACACGTGGCAAGATGGTTGACAGTAAATACATTAATTTATAATACATTCACAAACACATATACAAACACATACAATCACTCACATTAATATATTATGTATAAATACAGATATGTAATACAAATATACGGGTATCCAAGTATTTATAAACGAATAAATTGTTAAACTTGTATATGGTGCAGTGGATAATGATACTATTTTATTACATATGTTTGGTTTTGATGATGTTTGTAGTCAAGGGCGTTTGAATTCATTAGTTATTATATTTATGAAATATCATAATTCCTTTATTCTCCATTAGTTCTCTAAATTTATAAGTACTTGGTCGCGTATAATAATATGGGTGTAGCAACTGGATTCTTGAATTATGGAATTAATGGCAAATAAAAAAATAATGGAACTCGTCGCCAATGTTGATGCCTGTGTAGACGGTGGAGATGAGATCGCGCCCCGGTGTAGACAGAACTAATCACTACGTGAACCGGAATAGATAGCATCCAGTCTATATAAAGTTTTTTTTTAATTCTAATTAATTAACGGTAGCTGAACGGAACTTCAAAACTGTGCCGGTTTACACAGAATGACAGTTTAGACAGATGCCGGTTTGGGTTTTATATTGGAATGAAGGAGGCTGGAGACAACACACACTATGTATATACATGTGTATGTATGATTTTATCAAATTTAATAGTTTGAAGGGAAAAAAACGTTTATAGGGTTGGGGTGGGGGCGTGTTCCCGTGGACCCCCTACCTACGTCAATGCAGGGCGACGCATGGCTGTACCACTTTTCAAAGAGGCACTTCTGTGGGCTATATATGTTGTATTTGTATAAATTTCCTTCACAACTGAATTTGAAAGAAGAGTATGGCAACCTCGATCCGTACCACTATTTTTTTATTTTTTTTTTATTTTTTTTTTTTTTACACTGCCGCCCCATGCATTGCTCTTTGCAATAGCTAATAATTCTACTACATATTGTATATTTTACGGGAAATCTCCCGAGCTCACCATATATCATAAAGCTTGGGATATTCTTTCTATATCGTCTAATTTTTCAAAATCTCGTACATCGCAAAAATACAATAAAATCGGTAACAAGACTATCGAATAATTTCAGTTGTAAATCTAAAGGTAAATTAAGTCGTCTTGTTTTTCTAAATACACCATACATAGCTTTAGTAGCTTGTTCTATCAACTGTTTCTTTGCTGTACAAAATCTACCATTACAAGTAAATTTAATACCAAGGTATGTATAGCTATCAACAATGTCAACGGATGAAACACAATACAAATCTTGGTATCTTTTTACTTTTTCGTTTACAAAATATCATTATTTTACTCTTTAATGTATTTACACAAATCTTTCATTCATTACAATGCAGACTAAAAACATCAAGTGGTCGCTGGAGAGAATCTGCGTTTTCGGCTATAATTACAGTGTCATCAGCATACAACAATAAAAATAACATTGTGTACACATCCAGACTATGCAGTATATTCGCCTCACATTCTTCTAAGCTACTAATATCATTTTCTATAAAGTATTGCTCCAAATAATTTAGTTAAATAGCAAATAATTTAGGCAACAAATTGTACACCGATATTACACACAAAGAACTCAGATTTTGTTCCGTTAACAGATACTCATGACTTTGCTGCATCATACGTATTGTATATAATTATAAAGCACTTACCACGTATGCCACTATTTAATACCTTTTCCCATAAACCTTCAATGCATAAGGTGTCAAAGGTGTGTCTTTTTAGATCTATAAAAGCACAGTACAGTTTTTTACCTTAGGATAATATATATTCTATAAGGCTACTAAGAACAAATACATTGTCTGAGGTACTATGACCTTTCCGGAATTTAGTTTGGGCTTCAGTTAATAACATTATACAATCAGTAAAATATGTTAGTCTTTTGTTTAAAACTGCCGTAAATAGCTTTCCAAGACAGCTAAGTAATGTAATGCCTCTATAGTTGTCGGAATCTTTCTTGTCACCTTTATTCTTATAAATGGGCTTGATGATTCCTGCAATCCACAATTCTGATATAACACCACTATCAATTTTTGTGTGATAATTCTACATAAATTGGTAAAAAATAAAAAAGATGTCCATTGTAGAGGACAAATATTCGTTTACTATATCATCACAACCAGCAGCCTTGTTGCCTTTTAAATTTCTGACACATTCTAGTATTTCATCTGGTGTGATTGGATCATCCAGTCCATACATATCAGCATCCGTTTCGATATGTTGGCTTGAATTGGTTATAGCATCGTGTTTTGATTCGTTTAAGTTCTTAAAATAATCAAAGAATGTGTCAACTGTAATCAAATTAATCATGCACGTCATCATTAAGAATCTTCCAGAACGTCTTAGGGATATTTAAGCTAGAGTGTCTCAATGTATTTATCATATCTTGTATTTGGCTATTATAGTGTTTATTAAGAGTTTGTTATATTGTTTGCTAGTTTCTTGTACATCCAAAAGAATATTTCATCCATGCAATTCATTTCGCTAGAATAAAATCAAATGTGTGGAAAGTTGAGGTCACGTTAGGTGTGAAACGTTATGCACTATAACGCTTTCATAGTATGTCTGATGGCGCGTCACGGGGCCACGTGACTTAGCTCGTGGAGTCAGAGGTGTCTTGGCAAGTGATGGGGAAAACGCGACTTTTTATTGCGAATATATTAAAAACTGGTAAATGTTTTGGAATTTGTTTTGATACTTCATAAATATTATAAAAGATATACGTAAATACCAAACAATAGTGAATTATGTCTTCGATAAGCTTGGACCTTTAATTATTGGCTATTGGATGTCAAACATTTAGTAATTTTATATTGCATAGGGATCTTTAATATGCACCATCACATAGACAGAATAACACATACCGCAATCTTTAATATACCAGTCATGGTGCACTGCCTGAAACGAGAAATAACATGACAGGCCCACTGAGGGGGATAGATCCGAGACCGACCGTGCATCAGGCGAGCGCTTTACCACTGGACTACGTCCCTCCCCCAGCAGTTTGAGAGTACTGCTAAAACAATTTACATACAACTCTATTTACGTGCTCATATCCAATGAAGGTTCAGGTACGCCCATCCTGGACTTAACCTCTGACTTCGCCCGTGACTAACTCCGGAGCAGGAGGGCAATTTACCTGTCCCTATTGGGCACAGCAAATGCTGTTATATTTTAACATCAAGGGCCATAAGTCTGTGAAAATGGATAAATCATCATGATAGTCAAATTTGATCTGTAACAGAACGTGATAAGCTACACACAGCATATAAGGTCAGTAGTTTGAAGCATGGCGAAAAACAAAGTCTAATAAGCAAATCTTCATATCATCTATGTTCAAGGGTCATAACCCTTTAGAAAATGGGTAAATCAGCATGATCCGTAACTGTACATGACAAAACTATATACTAAATTTCAACTCAGTATCTTGGACTGGTAGGGAACTAAAAACAACTTTAATTTGGGGTTTTTTTTAATAATAAGTTTGATTTTTAAAAAGGCTAATGATTTCTTTTTGCGAGCGCTAGGTAAAAAAGAAGAAAGAAAAAAAGACATACATGTATATTTCTATCGGTGCCATTTTTACTTAGTATAATACATATTTTCGATGAAATGTAAACAACAATAACAGACCATTGTGATAACCAAACATTTTGTGGGAAAATGTATGATTTTGTTTTAATTAGTCTTTTCTTGTTGGCTTTTGTTTATTTACTTCGAGAGAGAAAATAATATATTTGTATTATTTTTAAAAAAACCAGTTTAATATATCATCCTTACTCCTTGATGACTTTTATTTAATTAGTTCGAGAGAGAAAATAGTATATTTTTATTATTTTTTAAATAGTTTAATATCTCATCCTTACTTAGTAATTACGAAGCTATTTATGAAAAGAAAAGACTTAACGTAATTGGTTATAAACCTTCCATTTGATATGATGTCGTACTCTGATACTATTTACAATCAATATTTCAATTAACTTGTCCCAGAAGTAATCAAACACCCATAGAGGATCTAATAACCCATATATGTCGGATTGTCTGTGAGTTATGTTACACTAAACCGATTTCAGAAATAATCAAATATAATTTTTAAAACCGGCATATATTGACTATGGTAGGAGCTTTTGGAGACTTTGTTAACTACTCTTAATACGAAAATATGATTACAGTACTACTTACTCGCTTCTGGGATATCTGATACGATTTCTTCACAGTAATGAGAGTACTTCTTTGTATAACACTCGGTGAAATATTGAAAAATATCTAGTTGTTGTTAAGTTAACGAGAGCTTCGACTTATTTTACCACATGCGGCTGTGAGATTTACTAGGGAGGGTGTGAGTTCGAATGAATGAATGAATGAATGAATGAATATTAGATTTAACGACACACCAGCACAAAAGTATACATCGGTTGTTTGTATATCAAGGGAAATTATTGTTTACCTTAATGTATATATATATAGAGAGAGAGAGAGGTCATTACCAGAGTGACCTGCTACCGATTTCCGTCGGACTGCTGGTGCTCCCTTGCACCTGCCAGTGCAGGTGGTCCCCTCTCCCCCCCCCCTCCCAACTTTCTGTCTTGGACGGAAGAGCTTGCTTCCCAAGCATTTGCACCCACGACATGCGTGCGCTACAACAGCTTGCTCTGAATGTGCACGTAAAACCCTATGACATGACATTACCAGAGTGGTTTTCTGTATCGTCAATATCATAATTTGTATATTAGGAATACAAATTGTATTATGCGAGCCTCTGGTGAGCATAATACATTATTTTTATTCCTAATATATGATATTGACGATACCGAAATACACGAGGGTAATATTATCTTTATCATATAATCTCAAGCTTAATACAACGTGTTTTTGTAAACTGTACACGCAACTTTAATTCCAGCCCGCCATTACTAGATATTTAAATGACATAATAATGTGTAGCGCGGTGTATTTCATTCGAGTTTGACGTCATTTTGGATGTCCTTACATTAAAATAAAGTTATAACGTTGGGGTTTTTTTTCGGTTTTTTTTTTTTCTTCTTAACGCTGGACAGCTTTCAGTGTCAAATTGCCATTGAAATGTTTTTATTTGATGACTATGATTGTTATACAATGACCAATATTTATGACCTCAGCTATGTTTTCTCTAAAAGTCTTTATTTTCGACATACATGCACGTACATGCATAGCAATGACGTAAACCACTTTATTACCTACGAGGTACAGCATAACGAGGGTCATATTTATCTTACGATTTCCCTCGTATGTCATAACTAAATCGTATGTCCTCCTGGTATTATCGTTTAACGATTGGCTGTTGTAAGATTACATTTATTTCTGATTGGCTGATACGACATTCCACAGATACTACTTTCTTCATTAATACATTTTCACTACAAGTGGAAAGTTGTCACGGGCTATTAACGACATGCCGTACTGATAAAGACGTGTTTTTAAATGATTAATAAAACATTAATTACTGTGTATATGTTTGCGATTTGGTATAAACATGTTTTACAAGTTACAGCTGTTGATACATGTGTACCCTTTAGTTATGACGTCACTTTAGAACGGGTTGTGATTTGGTTTTTCAAGACAGTAATGAACAAACATTACTCCGCCATTAAGGAAACGTTATTTTGTAAACAATTACTGGAATGTTCATTTAGCAATACAGTTCTACGGTAATAAACAGAATATTAAACTAGTTTTCATCATCATCATCAAACACTAAAAATGACTAAAAACAATACAATAATAACTGTATGATCAACAGAATGAAAATGATTGACAGAAATAATGTTCCACAGTGATTAATCGACCTTCGTGTGTGTGTGTGTGTGTGTGTGTGTGTGTGTGTGTGTGTGTGTGTGTGTGTGTGTGTGTATGTATGTATGTATTGATGTATGAATATCTATATGTTGTATGTATGTCGAGGTTGACTGTTACATATATAGATATTAACGCACTGGCGCAGGGGATAGTTAAATCCTTTCTGGCCTCACAAATGCTCCCATGCCGTTACTGGGACTCGAATCTATGGCACCGAATCGCCCGTAAATTGCAAGACTAACCACGATGCGCTCTGAGC
>JAECMU010033659.1:0-15682 GCA_016106625.1 Dracogyra subfuscus | reverse complement strand
CTTCTTTTGGAAAGTGTTTCTAGTCTTCAAAAGTCGGCTAATACACGGCAATATACGGTAACTAACAGTAACACACACAGCTACATTGTAATCTAATAAAACACACAAGGATTGCTTATTACTGTTAACAATGTGGTAATACTAACACACACAGCTACATTGTAATCACCTAAAACACACTAGGATTGCTGATTACTGTTACCATTGTAGTAATGCTAACACACACAGTTACATTGTAATCACCTAAAACACAAAAGGATTGCTTATCACTGTTAACATTGTAGTAATGCTAACACACAGAGCTACACGTTAATCAGCTAAAACACACATGGATTGCTTATTACTATTAACACTGTGGTAATGGTAACAAACACAGCTACAAGGCACCTGCAAGTAAGGGTATTTTATTATTTTTAATCTTCAACATTTTGCTTTTTCATTTATTTTTAATTTAGTTAAAATTTACAAGATTTATATCTCAAAGTTCAATAAATTCAATATTTGTTTATGAGACAAGAAGTTAGAATTCACAATGGCCATTTTGATTTTAGTAAATTTATATAATTATAGATCAATGTGTCCCCCAAAATGTAAAATTGCTAAATTATCCATGCAAACATTTACCAGTGGATATATCTTCCCTACTTACTTACAACAAATTAATACAAACAGCCAGACACTTCTTAAACTAGATACTGTTTGATATGTTATTATCATAGAATAAACTAACAAACACTGTTATTTCCAAAGGTTCAATTTATGTAAACTTATACACTTACCGTATTTGACCGGAAATAAGCCCAGGGGGCCAAGACAACTCATTGTGAGCTTAGCATGGGGTGGGCTTATTCCCAGACAAGGGGCCAGTTTTGTTGGGAAAAAAATAATTATTAAAATAAATAATAATAATTAAATTAACTAATAATAATTAAATTAACTAGGAAGAAAACAAAAAACGTTTAGTAACACATCTATTAATTAGTGTTCCATTTGTTATTAATAAATAATAATTGTTTATTAATTAAAAAAATATTTATTTTTACTAGGATCTAATTATCAGAACCACACCTTCTATGTTAAAATTACTTACCAGTGCTGTTTATTTATATCCAAAATGTAATGCCAAGAAGACTTAAAACAACAGCAATTAACAACAAACTCCATAGTGTATACACACGTTTTTGACACAGCCAGCCAAGCTAACAGTAACACTAAAACAACTTGTCAATCTAGGTCATTGTTCTTAGCCAATCAGAATAAGGTATTTGCCTAATTAACATTAACTGGGAACCCAGTGTGGTGGCAAAAATAGACATGGTTTTAATTCAGATTGAGGCTTGTGTACTTCAAAGAAATACTGCAGGCATGAAACTGAAAACAATGTTACACACTGTTAGTGTTAGACTGCTAAACCTCACTGGTGGTAAAATATTGTGTTACATTTGTGTTTAATCATCTGCAGGAGGTATGACCTTTTAAATGAACTTTGAGCAAACTTGCAATTTTGTATAGGTGACGAAGTTGGGGGTGGGCTTATTTACGAATGAGGGCCTATTTTCTTAAATGCTATCAAAACGGAGGGGGGCTTATTCAAAGACATGGGCTTATTTCCAGTCAGTAAGTGGCCATCATGAGAGTGCTCGGCAGAAGCTAGGTCATGGGAACCAGTTATAATAATTACCATAATGTCTCTAATAAGCTAACACTAAAGAAACTATGATGGTTTATAGCTTATTATGAATATCTCTGAATCGGAGAATGATATTAATAACTAATTTGTTTTGGTAAAAGCTATTTAATAGTCATGTTACCTTTCATATCTTTCAATGCATTTGCAACGTCTGTTCCCACCCGTGACACGTTAATACACAGAAGAATGGCTGGCCGGGACTCATCCGGCACGGGAGTTTCGCTAATTATGTCGGTCACTAACTCAATATCCTGTTGGGAGAGAGCCTCTGCCAGACGACTCGTAATGTCAGAAATAGGTGGAATCTGGTCTCTCTGTGGACTGAAGAAGTACACATGGACTGGAAAAAAAAAGATTTTTTTTTTTTATATTATAAGACAGACATGTTATTGTTTTTTGTTTTCATGTTTTCAAAAAAAGGTGAAACCATCTATGTATTCAAAACTCAGTTCTGGTGCAAGGAATGTGTTTTAAACATTTTAAAGAGGAGAGAATGTGTTCCTGAACATTTTGAAATTAGAGAATGTATTTGTGAATGTGTTCCCATTCTCAAATCCCACACAACCTCGCATTGTGTGTGACAAGAGCGGGTCCTCAGCCATTCATAAATGCAGTTTGAATACACTGCATAATTACCATTTTAAAATATAGTAAGTAGTATTAATAAAGAACAAAATTAATTGCAATGACAATACTACATTTAACTCAGTGTCAATGAAGAGTTGACTTACAGTATATGTAAATCTAGCAGAAGCCACCCGAAATAGTATTAATACAAACTATTGGTATTCAAAATGTTATAAATTTACGTTCAAAGTGTACCCATACAATTTATTATCCAAAACGTAATATTGTAAAACGGGTAATATTCGCATGTGTGTAATTTGCGTGTTTTTCGAGATTTTAATTTGACCGCGAAAATTAAACTCACACGAATATTAATACTACAGTATCATCTTTAAAAAAAAAAAAAGTTAATACATTTCATTTACTCACATATTTGTTTTAAAAATTAAAATCAACACTGGTAAGTATCCAATCAATAGCTGGAACAATAAAAAAGATTTGTCCAAATCAGTACTATTATTACTACTACTTCCGGTAGCAGCTGTATACACGTGTTTGACCGACTCATTCCGATGTCTAGACATAAGCCTAATCTGTTGGTACTTTTGAGAATCTGTGTACACAAACAAAATAGGATGAGACGTTTTCAACCACCGAAATTTATTAATCAGAACACTTATGGGAGAGTTGATTAATCCACATTCGGGATTACCGTCATTCATTGTGCATGAGCTAAGCGGCCATCTAGAGATAAAACGCTTGGTTATCGGTCAATTACTATTAGGCTAAGTCAGTCACAGTTCTTTTATCTTTGTGAATTAAAAAGTATGCAGTAGTATTGATTTTTTTCTTTTTCATTCTTTATTTCATTCTTTTTTACCGACTTGAGAAAAAGAAAAAAAAACGAGAAAATTACAAACCGCGAAATGAATATAATTGACTGGTCGCGAAAATTTACTCCCGCGAATATTACCCGTTTTACAGTATGAAATAAATTTGTTATACAAATACATATAGTAACATGCATTACCCTGTGGTCTTTTCTTTGGAACTTCCACATATTTTTGTTTCCTTGGAGAAGTAGGATAGCTGAAAATGCTTTGTGCAAGTTTCATTTCATAATGAGGTGGTGGTACATTACTCAGTTGTGCATTTAATGACCGTTTCAAATGTAGAACTTCATTTTTCAGTTCACCAATTTCTTTAGACTGGGTTTCCATTTTTTTTGTAAATCTTATCTTTTCTTCTGACAGTCTCTTATTCTGAACAACCAATTCTCTACGTTCCTGTACAAGTCTATTAATAAGTTCCGTCTGAAACTCATTGTTTTCAGTTAGTCGCTGAACCATCAATGGTAAATTTCGAAAATTTACTCTCTGACCCTAAAAAAAGAAAAAAATCAATGATAAAATAAACATAAAAGTAAGAGCTAAACAACAAAAGTAAATTCAACTTTTATCTACTACAGCCTACTTTTAATTGAAATTAATATAATTCTAAAGTAAAACTGAATGGCAAGATCATCTTGGTTTGTGTTAAATGTAATGGAAAGTGAAAATACAAAACAAATCTGTTAAAATAATTGTTGGACAGTTTTTTTTAAATATCTTAGCCTAACTAAAACCACAAGTGGACATTTCCATAACATTTTATACTTCAAAACAACCTTTCCTCTAGTGACAGTAAATAAATAGTGAACACCAATCTTTTCCAAAGTAGATTTATTTTAGGTTTATTAGAGATTTAGACACAAGTGTGTGCGCCTTAAATACTATTACTTGATGAAATGTAAATTAAATTTGAAATCTACCCATAAAAAGACAGCGTGTAAAGCCAACTGAAAAAACACACTCTTTAACCTTTAACCATGAACGTATATTAATATTAGGGTCGGATTCATCAGCTGAGAGGAATAGAAAGTCCATTTATTAAAGGGTTTGTGATCATCCACACCAAATATGAATGTCACCAATAGAGTTAAAGGTAATTAAAATAAACAACCAAATGGTAACAAAGATTACCTGAAAATTCAAAGCAAATATGAAATCTGTAATTCAAGATCTAAAGACATTTTAAATAAAAAACCATAGCAGCTATACTTTAACCAGTATCTGTGTATACATACATACATACATACATACATACATACATACATACATACATACATACATACATACATACACACATAGGTACATAGATACATATATACTTACTTAAATGTACTTACTTATCGTAAGTAAGTTACTTATTCACTTACTTACTTACTGAACTTATTCATTAAACTGTCAAATTCATCAGAAAATATAGCCACATATAGCAATATATCTATAAATAAACCCAAAAAACAGGTGGAAATGAGATCATACATATATGAATGTTGCTTTGTCAAATTTTTATCTCACAAAATTTTCCAAACAAAATAGTAATTAAACAACACTAAACTGCCATGAAAATGCATATCTGAGCATCTTAATTTCAACATATTTCAAGAGAGCATGCTCTCACCACTCTCCCCTCCAGTGTGGGTCAGTTGCCTTCAGAGCGGGCAGCATAGCCCAGTGGTACAGTGCCCGCCTGATGCGCAGTCGGTCTGGGATCAATACCCGTCAGCTAACCACTGGGTTTTTTTCTGGACATAACCATATGTCCGACGCCGATATAACCGAAATTAAAACCTGTTGAGTGTGTTGTTAAACAAAAACAAAACAAAACAAAGTTGCCTTCAGAAAACTCCAATGTGCCCTTTTAAGAACTTTCGGACCCCACTTATACAAAATCCTGGATATCATATGCCACAAAAAAAACCACTTGGAAAACATCAAAATGTGTGGCTTACTGAAACTACCATTTAAACTTACAATTTAAAGAAATATTGTCTGATAACTCATACAATTTTTGTTGACTCATTATTTTACTGAAACGAAATGTATTCTTTATTTCACATCTGTTTTTAGTCAAAGTCAAACTGAATGCTAAAACTGTACACTGTGTTAGACCTAGATTCATAAATTATATTAATCATACTAAGATGCTAACATGCTTAAAATAATTTGTTTTTAAAACACCTGCACTAAGCTCTAGTGCAATGTTAGTTATACAGTACCTGATACTGTTTTAATAGGTCATCTATCGACTTGTGGTTGGAAGGAGCATTTGCCCCTGACTGATAATCCACTTCACATCCATTGTAATTTTCAACATTCTCTGCACTTCCTTCTTTATCATTCATACCCAAAATTCTGTGAAATAATGATGACATCTGTGTTGTGGCTTTCTTGAGATAACTAAAAGAAAAGTATATGATATAAATATACATTGACCAATGCAAGTTTTAGATAACATTTATCTATAATCTACTGTAATTTTAAATCACAAAATTAATGTAAATAATATATTAATGCAAAAAATGCTTCCGATTTATCAGTGCAGTTGATGCATTATATTTTTAACCTAAATCACCACAACAAAAAAGAAGAAACTAATCATGTAATAAACAAGCTAACATAAATGAAAAGGAAATGTATTTTGGATAAGCGAAACAAACAGTCATACTATAGTCCTTCTCATTGAGAACACCTTTTTTCATACTATGGAATTTACTACAAGTTGTTTATTTCTAAGCTGATTGTATTCTAAATTGGACACAAAAATAGGGGTGGTTTGTTTTTTTGTTTGTTTGTTTGTTTTTTTTGGGGGGGGTATTTTGCTTTTGCTTTTTACATCAAACAAAACTGAAATTATTATCAATTACTGACCGTCATTGAGAGCAATATCATGTTTTATGGCTGAAGAAATTTATATTGCTTTGTTTATCAAAATTGAAATACTTCAACACTTATAATTTCCAGCAATGCATTAAAACTGATGGGATTTAGTGACATCACGTAATCCTATGACGGTGTATGACACATAGAGGAATGCAGAAATAAACAGTTGAAACATTACCAAGACAAAAAATCTAATTCAAGACATTATAACCAGCAAGAGTGCCAAAATCATATTAATAGCAAAATAAAACACAAAATGTTATAAATCTGAACATACATTTATACTGAACAGTTACTGATTACCTTCTAATGCATTTTTTAAATTTGTAACATAAAATCCTTAGTTGCGAATTCCAACTGCATTTTGATGTATCATGTACGTTTCTAAATCTGCAAGATATTCCACACACAATTTGACGATTACTAACCTTGTTTTTGTCGTATTTGCGGAATTAAACTCAGTATGACTAAAGATGTTATCTTTTTATTGAAGGACAGCAAAGCGATTTGTCACAAGTTTGTGCTGGTTTACATTAGAATTATTAGCAGCTGACATTGCATTATGTTGCCTACTCATTAATTGGATAGAATTTTGTCTCATCTTCATTTTCATTGGTTAAATCTCCCAGGGCAATATCACTTTTGATGGACCGGTGAGACCATCTCAGGGCAATACCACTATTTACAGACGGTCATGTGACTGGTTTTTGACCAATAAGAATACAGATATATTCTCATTATGTAATAATTTACAAAACATTTTATTTTTTTTGAGGATGGGACGGACTATAGGCAGGTAGATATACATCTACTATGGTGCTCTGCATTAGAGATGGAGGAAATTACTACTGACAAAGGAAATGTTTAATTTAACTACGCACTCAATACATTTATTTTTATGATTATATGACATGGGAAATATGGTTAATACAGATGTATAATGCTTTTTATTTCCTATTATAAGTATTTTAACGTTCACCCTAACAGATGGCTATATTAAAAGCTTGTGTATTCAAAACCACTATTGGTTTAATTTTAATTTTGTAATGATTGTTTGTTTAACGACGCACTCAACACATTAAAATTACGAAAACCACTATTGGAAGCCTGCCCTCTGATATTATTTGGCTCATCTCTGTAGAAGCTCAAATATTAATTTCCATAAATATTTTTTGGCCTAAAATCATACATGTCTTACAAGAATCATATTACAAGGCGTCCTTATGGTTATATTAAATTGAGAACTAATCTTATCATGTAAGTAATTGTGGCGTGATATTTTGTCGACTTACAAACTACGACTATTATGAGACGACCTGAGCAAAGAGAGTGAAACAAGAAGTATACAGCCAATAGCTGCCAAACGATGGATGCTTTTCTTAAGAAAAAGAAAAAAGGTTTTATATAACTGGTCAATAAAATAAATGCATTTATGAAATATTTTGATTAACTATGATCACCCGAAATAGTGCAACAAATTGACATACAAACTAAAAATGTATAACGTACTGTACACACTAAATCACGATTTAAATACTTGCATCATTAACAAAATAAATCTTCCAACAACAGAAAAACTTTCACTGCCATTTTAAATTTGCTAAATAGTGTGAAGTAACTCGCCCTGAATATTAAGAAAAGTATTGACTTAATGTGCACCCTGCACTATTTAAATAGTAGTTGCTAATCAATTTTTAATGGACTATAAATATCGCTAATCAAATTTAGAAAACATAATGTTCCCTAAATGTCTACTCTTTTCGATTAGCATCAATGGATCTTTTATATGCACCATCCCACAGACAGGATAGTCAGGGTGCAATTTGTTTTTTAAATTTTGATTAGCAGTTTTTCCTACTGGATGAAGAATTGAATAGCAACTACTGAATTTTGATTAGCACTTTTATAAAATAAGTAAAAATTAATAAAACACATTCTTTTCATTAAAAATGCTTGTTTTCATTGAATGACAGACTTACAATTGTATTGTGTGTTGCTTAACACCAAAAAAAAAAAAAAGTACAGAACTGTACATGTGATTGACCGTCACTATCACTTGTTGAGTTGAACAACAACATATGTCAGAAATAATAATCACCAGTGGTCACACTTGGTCATCTACCTTATTCTATGTGATGTTTACACAGCAAATCAACCTAAAAATAGAATGTTTTCGATCGACGAAAGAAGTAACGTTCTAATCTACCAATTTTTAAGCCAATATAACTTTTAGCCTAAATTAGGTTGTTGATTGTTCACTTATGAAACGTTTGGTGGAATTTTATTTAGAAACTAGTACCGTACAGTGCTACATCACTGTTCTTGTCAAAATGTCGAATGTTAAACCATCCGCGTATTCGACAGTATTTTCTAATCAAAATACTGTTACACACGTGCAGGTGGTTGAGCGAGATTATTATTAAAAATTTTTTTTAAGCCAACCATGTTTTAATCACTGGCGAATCATTTTTTCATCGTGATCTCAGAAAATCTCATTTTTTCACCCACGATCTCAATAGATTTTTATCACAAAAATCATAAAATCACGGAAAACTAGGCTAGGCGCTAATTCAGATTGGCTGCAAAAAAATATGCATCGCAAACTGCTAATCATTGTTAGAATATTGTATCACGATCGCAAGACTATGCATCGCATTTTGCGATGCGAACCCAGTCATTTTGCAGCCCAATAGTACACATTACAGTGTTTGTTACACCAATTGTGGAGCACTGGCTGTAATTTATTAAAGTGGTACTCAGGTAAAAATTTCAACTATGACATTATACTTAATGTGTAAAAAAAACCTCCAAAAAATCCTAACATCACCTTAAGTGCATTTCTACCGTTAGTTCACCAAGGTAAACATATAGGGTCTGGGTTTTTTTACATTTTTACATTTATTGGACAGCAATAAACATCACAATAATAAATATCGTGCCGGAGACGTTTGGCATGATGACATGATTCTACCGTATGTACTTATATTAATGTTAGGGCTATGATCGTTTCGTAAAACAGAGCCCTGGGTACGAAATGACCAAGGTATGAAATCACTTTTTGCAATGGTATGAAATGACCTGGGTATGAAACAACCAAATGACCATAGTAGGAAGTGACCAGCAACCTTTTAAAACACAAAACAAGGAATTAAAAAAAAATTAATAATAATAATTTAAAAGAAACAAAAAAACCCACTAAATTATTCAAAAGTCATTGCTATTACTATTAGTATCGGCTTAGTATCACCTTTATCACTAATATGTCCATCAAAAAGCACGGATACTTTCTCATTTAGTTCATCAATCATCAATGCATCGGTTGACTCATCGAACTTATTACTGGTTCTGTGACTGTCGTCCACCCATCAAAACCCGAGCCAAACTGGTTTACTTACGGTATAATAAGATGTTTAAGAAAAGAGACCCTCTAAAACTTGATTCGTAACTAGCTTTGTGCATTAATGCGTGTATAAAATCCAATAGCCTAATGTCTCACCATTTACATAACAGAAACTGGAAGTAGATAAGTATGTTTAGTTTCACACCATTCTTCCGAGTGTCAGATTTATCAGAATATGGGAGACAACTCTAAGTTATACTAGTCGGTTCTTTCACCACAAATCGATTTTTAAAGATGATTAACCCATACCCGCTGTACACTGTACACATAAATTTGGGGAACATATTACATTTTAGGGTGTCATATGCAAATATTTTTAAAAATAAATTTAACAATATCCATGATCTTGTAATATAAGAATGAGGACAAAACGTATGCAAATTATCAACTTTTGTTGCATGTAGGAGAGGAAACCTTGAGTAGGAATGGCAAACCAAACATATAGGGTTTGACTTCATTATGTTTGAAACAATGAGTGTCGTAGACTGAGATGAAGTTGGCATTCCTTGTATGAAGTGCGCCACTTCAAAAATATTATTCTTGGTCCATGTCACTAATTACTTTACACCTAAACCAATTTTTTTAAGTCAAGATCATTATTTCAAGTTCCATCTGTGGGAGTTTCAACAGAAGCCAGTCATTGCAATTTTTTTTTTTTAACTGAACATTTAACTACATTTTTACCAAAATATTTATACTAAGTACAACTATATATACTACTCCATATAAAAAATATAAATACCGGTACACATTTTAGGGCATTTTATTTAATGCTTCACCCTAATATTATTTTAAAAATTTGTTTACCAAATAGATTCTGTATTAAAAAAAAAAGAAGGAAAGAAGTGTTATAATCATGTGCAAAGCCAACTTTTCCAATATTATCCAAAATAATGTTTTGTGTTATTTCAAATATACATGTATTTTAAGCACCTGCATTCTATTGTTCTAAACCAACATGCCTATTTTGCTATATCCCTTACTGGTATATACTTTATTTTTATTTCTTATATACTGAACCTAGGTTATTTTATTGTTTCAGAGAAATGTCGAGAAACTATACACAAAAGCCTTGTGGGTGACACTGTAGTAAATACCACAAAGAGGTTGTGAATATTACTATAGTCGAAGAACTATCCGAGTGTAGTTCATGCTGGGAAATTTAGTTCATCCAATAATGAACAAAACATGAAAATGATGCGAACATTGTTCCGGTTTGTGACACTGGGCACATTCTGTTAGCAAGTGGCAAATTCGGATATTCTAAAAAAATGTAGTCTTCACAAGTCTATATTTGCAATAAATCAAAACATCTGGAATATAAGCTTACAAAGTTGGTGCATGGTGTCAAATATATTAATATTATTACTAAAATTTATTAAGTTTTAATTGCATTTGAAGTTAAAACTAATAAATGAAATGTGTTATTCTTTCACACATTAAATATGAAATATGTCAGACTTCACTCCAGTATGCGGGATAAAGTTGGCCATAATTAAATACAAAATTTTCCAGTGATGTATATACATTTTCAAATATTCTGTAGCATACTGATGTCCCAAAAGTCTGTATTGTTACATTTATAACATTAGAAGGAAACCCCTCTAATGAAATGTTGAAAGATGTAATATTAATAAAATTGGCCATCTTCACCCCATTCTACGAGGGTTAACATCTATATGAAACGACCATGTTCCAGATATCCAATCCAACAAAACCAGTAATTCCCACAATTTTATATTAATACATAGTAAAAATGTTTCTCCCAGTAGAAAATATTAATTACGATTTTAAAGGAGTGTAAGTACGACTGCCACTTTTTTCTACACATTTATTTAAATACAGATAATTATTTTCACAAGATAACAAATAAAACAAACAAGCAAGAAGTAACACCAACAAAGTTTAATACTTACACATTGTACAAAAATATTGCTTTCCACTTTTCTACTAACATGACATCAAAATGTCCAATAACAATTTGCAAAATACTTGCTACCATTTACATAAATTTTTAAAACATAAACATGAACAGTTTCAAACAAATTGTCTATGTCCTGTGCAATCTCATATCCCGCATTTTACTGGCTTTTCACATAGCAAGGTTTAAAATGCCCCATCACATATTCCCAAATGTGAATTATGAGTGTGGCAAATATATCTTATTACAGATTACAAGGTTTTTTTTGTAATCTCCCCGCCCATATTTTCCGTTTGGTTAAGTGAAACTTCAATTTAGTTTCGATTTTCTTGTCAAACAAACATTACTACTAATTAGTAGGGTCCTGCTTAAACCGTAAGGGGAAATAACTGCACATCCTGACCGGGTTCTAGATATTGTTTAGGAGTTTTTATTCAGCAGAACATTATAAATGAAAAATACTGGTAAATTCGGATACATTTTAATATGTTTTCAATACCTGGAATAGCTTTTCTTTTACTTTCTGTGGGAATAAAAATATATATGAAAGGCACAAAAATGCATATCTTAAGTTTGCACAAGACACCGACAATATACCTGTACATAGTTCATCACAGGGTTACAAACCGAATATTGTAAAACAGTAAAATAATAAATGTTCCTATCATGAACCAGTCACAATGGACATGTTAAAAGTTAAACCTATTGGTGTGCACAAAATGTCCGTCAGTGATGCAGCATCTGTTTGAAATGCAAGAGATCATGCAGCACCACCACCACTGTCCATTCCAGTTAGTGATCTACATGTCACATCAAAGACAGTGGTAAGTGCTATCTTGTCATTGTGCCACTTTTCTGCCAATCACCTCTTACCATATTTTAGTGATTTTACTGTTCTAATAGGTATTGAAATTAACAGTTTTTATAAACCATTAATGACCTTTACATAAATGAATATTATTTATTTATGGAAGAAGAAAGTTAGTTTGTTTTGTTTAATGACACCACTTGAGCACATTGATTTATTAATCATCAGCTATTGGATGTCAAACATTTGGTAATTCTGACACGTAGTCTTAGAGGACATCTGCTAAATTTTTCCAATAGTAGCAAGGTATCTTCTATATGCACCATCCCAGACAGGATAGCACATACTACAGCCTTTGATATACCAATTGTGGAGCACTGGCTGGAACGAGAAATAGCTCAATGGGCCAACCGACGGGGATCAATTCCACCGCAAATCAAGTGAGAGCTTTACCACTGGACAATGTCCTGCCTTAAAGGAAGAAGAGAAGATCTGTTATCAAATTGGCTTAATTTTCTCTTACTAGGCACCACCTAAAGCAGGGTACGAAGTTAAGGGTCGCCCGGTCGCCCGTGGCGAGTCAAAATGGCATCGGGCAAGTCAAAACCTTATCACGTGTCGCCCGCCTGGCGACCCAAAATTTCTGCGTATTATGTTAGGTATAAAATGCAAAATTTATTGTTTTCATCTGGTTTCCTGTTACAGTTACTGCACTATCAAACCCATATAGGATATAATAGTGACCACTTCCCCAGTCTATCGGACGCTCCAAAAACATTCGGAATGTCTCGACCAGTCACGTAATATTCGTAGGCTCAATCGGAACACCTCGGACATGTCCATCTTTAATGATTAAATCACAATCGGAATAAATTGTCGCATTTCGCTACGCTATGATCTGCAGAGAGACAGACAAGCGGGCAGCATAGCCCAGTGGTACAGTGCCCGCCTGATGCGCGGTCGGTCTATGATCGATCCCCGTCAGCTAACCACTGGCTTTTTTCTCTCGACATAATCATATGTCCGACGCCAATATAACCGTAATTGTAATGTGTTGAGTGCGTCGTTAAACAGGTTTTCCGAAGTTGCATTGTGTTATTCATTAAGTCACTAAACACTATTTCTATTCAATTAATTTAAATATTAATTCAGAACTAAGAAGTATCCATTTTCTATCAAAAAACCAATCTGTCAGTCACACTTATTAACAGAACAATACATAAAGTTTATGTTCCAACTCGTTCCAAAATGTAAGAGTATTTCTTGGTTAAACATTTAATCTGCCCTCAGAGATTTGTAAACAGTCGGGTTTTGTCATTAGTTCCATTTGATATTGGCTTGCATTAACGATGTTTGCAGCTCACATTATAGTATGATATTGATACAATATTCTACATTATTACAGTGCTTTACATCGTATCGTCATCTGTTTCATAATTAAATATTAAACAGTGATTTTGCCTTTAAGTTGTGTGTATTTTTCTTGTGGATGTGATTATTATTGTTTGTATAATTTGTTGTCAGCTTAGTACATGTACTGTTTAAATTCCTTATCATACAGTCATTATCCTTTTCATTCCAAGACAGAGCCTTGGTAAAACATTCCTGATGTTTGATTGTGTGGATCTTGTGACAACTATTGAAATAAATGTATTTGTTATGAAACTAAAACAAGTTCTGTTTCCTTCTTTTGTGTTATTATTATTGTTTGTATGATATAACATGTATTTGTAAAGTGCAATTTAATTAATAACAAAAAAATGCAGCCTTGGGCCACTAAAAAATTGTACGGGCGAGTCAAAGTGCTGCTATGAGTGGCCCGATTGGCGAGTCAAAAAAAATTCCAAGTTCGTACCCTGCCTAAAGGCTCCTGAAGGTTTTTTTTTTTTTGTTGGTTTGTTTAACGACGCACTCAACACATTTTAATTACGGTTATATCGGCGTCGGACATATGGTTATGTCGAGAAAAAACCCCAGTGGTCAGCTGACGGGGATCGATCCTAGACCGACCGCGCATCAGGCGGTCACTGTACCACGCTGCCCCTGAAGGATCAGAATGACCAAATGGTCAAGTAGTTTTGGAGAAGCTGATAATGTGAAAGGTTTACGCACAACTGACGATGCACAAAAACATATCCCAATAGGTCACTTGATCTAAAAATAAAATGTTTTTGGTTTTCTTCAAACACTAAAGTAGAAAAATAAAAAAAAACAGACAACATTTTTGAGCTTATCAATAAAACTGTTCCTAAGTCCTACTGAAAGTAAATAGCATTCATTGTATACTGTTACTAAATTCATCAGTAAGTAAAATCGTACTTACACGCTCATTAACAAATAAAAAGACTTTCAAAGCACCTGGCACAAAAATGGCTACATTTTAGGTACTTTTAAGTCCTGAATTTATGTTTTAAAACTCGAGAACTTCACAAGTGTTTTCAAGGACCTGTGCAAACAGCTTTTCAAGGAATCTTGTACACTCTCATATAGTTTGAGCAACTTGGTCTTAATTTCAAGTATCATAATCTTCATCTTGTTTCAAGCCATGTTCTGGCTTCCACGTATGAGAATGGTTAGGAGTGTCTGACTTTGCCGACGTATCCAACGGAGATGCAAACTGAGAGGTCCAAGCCATGCCTGGAATAACCGGTGGAAGAGATGGCATTCTGCCCATTGCTGGGACTGGAAAATAAGGTGCAGCTTGAGTCATCCCTGGCAGAGGATTTGGGAATTGTGGTATACTGCAACACAACCAGAATGGAATATCAAACAGTATTATTAAATGCAGGTATATTTTTAATACATGTATAACAAATCACAACAATTCACATACTCTGTTGTGAACAAAACATCATACATTTCATCTATTCTATGCTTATAATGAACATATACTAATAATTTCAGTCACATCTGTTTGAGACTGGGTTTTTTGTGTGTTTTTATAAATAACAAATATATATTACACATTTCTTTTTTTTCTTTTTTCTTTTTTAAACAACTGTAATTAGTATAAAAATGGGTATTATTTAACAATCAGTGTTTGTATTTATACTTTTAAGAATCTGGAGTTTAACACTATAACATATAAAATGCAGTTTGCATCCAAACATGACTAAGTCATGACATTCTATAAATTTTACAAGCACAGACAACTTGTGAATTATGAATGCTAAGTTTCCATTTATTTCAGCTGAATTGTCTGTAACACAGTGCACTAAAATCAGAAAATATTTAATACCTGCCAAAAGATGCTGGGTTAGGCTGTTGCTGCAGGCCCGGTAGGTGAGAGAATGGTGATTGATGTGAACTGGATGGAATCATTGTGTGAGAATTGCATGTAGCTGGCAAGCTGGTCGCTTGAACACTTGTTGAAGGAGCCAGCCTCGAGTTGTCACTTTCATAATGATCTTGATCTTCATCGGTTTCTGTCTCTTCATCATCCTGCTGATAACAATGAGCAGTATTAATATCAGGGCTTTCCCCAGGGTGTTTAGCTGATACGGCGCGTGCTCCCTTAGCCAGCCAAGTA
>JAECMU010033657.1:0-11272 GCA_016106625.1 Dracogyra subfuscus | reverse complement strand
AATAAATAAAAATTAAACTTCCTGATCAACTAGTAATTTGCATTTTATACCTAACATAATATGAGGAAATTTTGGGTCGCCAGGCGGGCGACACGTGATAAGGTTTTGACTTGCCCAACGCCATTTTGACTCGCCACGGGCGATCGGGCGACCCTTAACTTCGTACCCTGCTTTCGTAAGCTTCTATACTGGAATAAACCAATTTATATTAATTGAGGAAACTGAGGTACACACGGTAATAAATGTATGCTTCTCTCTGGGATCTGTAATTGGACAGAGTTCAGAGAGAAATGCCTACAGACTTTTTTACCACTCACAGATTTGCAACGGCAATGAAATGCTGTCGCAAATCAAGTTTGCGATAGCTTTTGCGATGGCATTGCCGATGCGAATTTCGAGGGCTGTATATGCTGTTCCGAAATTAAAGGGACTGTCCTGAGTTTCAGCAACAGTAAGATTTTCGTCCCCCCCCCCCACAAAAAAACAAAAAAAACATATCCTACTTTTTCATGATCATGTAATGCATTTTGTATAAAAAATAACTTTTTACCTGTTTTTACGATTCTTTTTTTTTTCTTTATCGGTAGCAAGTACTTCCTGGTTCAGAATTATTGTGTTGTCAAAGTGCATGCATGTGGAGATTCGTACATAAAATAGGACGCTTCTTGACTTAGGATTTATCATTGGACGCCTTTCTATTTTTAGCAATATTTAAAAATTAATTTTTCAACATACATTGGGGGTGGGGCAGTCAGATATTTTACCCCAATGGGGGCGATCTTTGATCTATCGTACATCAGGCGACCGCTTTACTACTGAAGTTTTAGAAACGGTTAAAATTAAATGCCCGTGTGAAAAGTGTGGGCTGTCAGACTCAGTCGGGTCTCATAATACACATTAAACCTTTCGCTATATCTAACTTAATTAATGTATTTCACCCCTCATTTGAAAAAGTATTCACTATTTTATAACTTTAAATTTCATCAATGTACCAAGCAATGGCAGATGAGCAATACAAAAGAAATTCTTACAATTCCAGGCAGATTTGCATACTTCGGGTCGGCCATCTTGTTGTAGTATATGTTTTTCGACCTTAGTGTCTGAAGCACCCATATTTCATAAGACGCATGCACAACCAGTTAGAAAGAAGCATAATTACACGGGCATCGTTTTTGTCTGCGACACCGGTAAGACATGTAAAATGTTAATATGATATTTTGTTATTTTTAAAACACAGAACAATATGGTATTTGAATAGCTTGTCATACATACGTTTTCAGCGAGTTTTGTAAGTTCGTTTTCACAAACTGACTCAAAACTGTCATTTGCGGTTTTAAAGAAGCAGTATCCCATTTTCTGTAGAATATTTGAATACACTATAAAAACAAATGTCAAATCTATACATAATATAGTGATTGTAAACTAATCTGCGACAGGACGTCGTGACTGTCTCATCATAAGTGGCGTCGTTTTCTGTAAATATCTAGGCCTATTTTGTATTATGATTACGTTATATATATGTTTTTAATTTTTAAATTGGCTGCTTTTTACAAATGCACAGGACCATTCAAATATTACATAATGTCCTAAGGGTGTAGATCAATCAATCAATAAATTATTTACATGCTCCTATACCACAAAGGTTTCGAGCATGTCTATCCCAGGCTCGGCCAACGGATGCCAGTAGTCTAACCTGGGACAGAACACTTACTGGGGCAATTTTTTGTTCACCAATGTAAACCTCGTGTGCAAGCGTCGAGGTTTACATTGTCAACCGCTTCTGCCATTAGCAAAACGGTTCCGAGGAATTTTGCTCGGAACGAAATTGCAGTCAAAATAATTATTACCATCACATTTTTACACCCTAATAGTATATTGTGATCTATTTCGAGCTCACTGAGACCAAAAAAATACTTACTTTGAAATAATCTTCACTTTGATTTAAAAGAAAAAAGTCCGGTGTTTAGAACGTCGCCATGCGTGTTAGCTGAAATAGTCGGACTTTTTTCCCTTAATTCAAAGTGAAGATTATTTCAAAGTAAGTATTTTTTGGTCTCATTGAGCTCGAAATAGATCACAATATACGATTAGGGTGTAAAAATGTGATGGTAATCGTTATTTTGACCGCAATTTCGTTCCGAGCAAAATTCCTCGGAACCGTTGTCCAGAAGTGCTAATGGCGGAAGCGGTTGACAATGTAAACCTCGATGCTTGCACACGAGGTTTACATTGGTGAACTAGGGCAATTTTGATATTTAAACAAACAGGGAAAAAGGACTTTACAATGAATAGTTTTGTGCGTTATTTTCCCAAACAATATTTAATATACAGCAAACAACTAACAATTTGTAACACAAATTTAGATCTGGCACTGGCAGTCCTAAATTTTATATAAAAATATTTTAAAAAAACATTTTAAAAATATATTAAATAGCACTCAAGGTAGGGGTGGCATGTGACTAGGAGGTTGGGCTTGAGCCACAGGAGGTTTTGTTAAATGGGGCACCCATCGTATTGGGGACTTCGGTGTGGCCTAAACCGGAGAAGGCTTAGGGGGAGGGGCAGTCCACCGGACAAACCTAACAACCCTTACGGCCACCTACCCAGCACCCCCCGGCCAACCCAACCGTTGTGCCCTCCAGTCTTGGTACCCCCATCCTTAGTCACATGCCACCCCTACCTTGAGGGCTATTTAATATATATAAAAAACGTTTTTTAAAATATTTTTATATTTAGGACTGCCAGATCTAAATTTGCGTTACAAATTGTTAGTTGTTTGCTGTATATTAAATATTGTTTGGGAAAATAACGCATCCTTAGGGGCACCCATCATATTGGGGACTTCAGTGTGGCCGAAATTGGGGAAGGCTCTGTTGGGGGTGAGTTTCAGTCCCCTGGACAAACCTAACAACTCTTACGGCCAAAACCGCCTATGCCTACCGCCCTAACAATCTTTCGGTGGAGTATCCCCCACCCACCCAGCTCCCCCCGGCCAACCCAACCATTGTGCCCTCTTGTCTCGGTGCCCCCATCAAGGATTAGGCCCAAGGGCCAACAATGCTATCAGGAAAAAACCCAAATAATAATAAACCCTAAAAAGTATTTAAACAGAGAAAGTTAAGCGTCTGGTGAGTCTGGCAATGTAAAAAACATATCCTGATAATTCTAAGTCCAGGGGCACCTCTCTGTAATCCTGGAGAAACAGAACGTTATGCCATTCATCAGACGTTGGCACCACTTTAATTTAGAAACCTAGCGCATACAAGTAGCCTATGGTATAGAACCATGTTGCATACCCTAGGATAGGAGGGTGTAGATCAAACCATTATGTGGCATTACAGGGTGGTGGGGGGATGTACTGAATAGAGCTATGTTTTTGTTACTTACGTTATAGTTTTCCCTCTCCGACTCTCCGTGATACTTAATATAACTTGTAAGTTAAAGGAATGCTGGTCAACACGCTGTGGTGTTCTATTGTTAAAGGGAGACAACTAGAGTTGTCGGTTCGAGTTGTCTGTTCGTCGCACCAACAGGGCATAACATTTCAGTTTTTTAGACAACCGATATGTCGTTCTTGTGATTTTAGTGTTTACACGGACGATTTTGTTCCCAGTAGTGCACATACAAACGAAAATGTTAATGGGCCATGGTAATCAAACGATAAAGTAATATCATAAATATGAACGATTTTTGTATATGTAGCTGTTCTTCTTCAAATTTACTATCATAAATACTCCCTCCCCACCCCCTCCCCCCACCCCCCAAAAGCCAACAAAAAAAGGTAAGTAAATAATAATAAAACAATTCCATGCTAGGACCAAATTGAAAGCTGTCATTTACATTTCAGCACACTACTCTATCGGTTGCAGGGACCGCACATTGTAAAAAATAATGGTACGGCTCGAGGTTGCTAGATTCTCTTTTTAAATTCACCTGTGTGAAGGACATTTAAAACAAATATAACACACAGAACAAAAACAGTGGTACAGCCATGGCCTGCGTTGCACCTGGGTTCTTTTACAAGGGAGTTCCTGTTGGCACCAAACAATAGTCTGAATAAAAATATAATAGACAGGGATTTCCCGAATGTGTTTATGCGTGTAGTGTTTTACATTTAAAACATGTTCCAGATAAGATATTGTTTAAAAAAATAAAGATAAAATAGAATAGGAACGTTTACTATGGCTGAAACTCAGGACAGTCCCTTTAATTTCCGAACAGCATATGATTTTGTGCATGTAGCTAAATGATCAAAGGGAACATGCAACTATGTTACTAAACATTTTGGAGACTTCTACAGACCGCGCCGACTTTGTATCTCCAGTTGCCGACTTTGTATCGCATGCGATTTTGATTTCAAACGAATAAATTGTATATTTCTCACACGGGCAAAGTAGGCTTATTTTCTCCCAAAAAACTTTTTTCTTCTTCTTTTTTTTTTGACGAACGATTACAGCTTTTGCACGAACGATCTGTCGTTTATGTTGATATTGGTTTTGCATAACCGACAGACGAACGATAAGATCGTGCGTGCCAAATTTTATGCCCTGCACCAACCATGCCTGAAATACGAGAGTGTACATGTTAACAAGTTGTTCGAATAAATCCGTTGAGGATGAATACCGAGTATGTCATCGATTGCTAATACTACATGCTGATGATAAATAAGTACATATACTCGACTCTACTACTACACACGCCCCAAAACAAATTCGCCCCAGTTTTTTCACAACTCACCCCTAACTTTACTGTCCATAAATAATTGTGACAAAATAAAAAATGGACGTCTACAACTTTAGTGTCATTTTATTAATTAATATTCTGACTGAAGTCTGACTACTTATTAAATGGTTTTATATCGGGGAGAGGTTAATATCGGATAAATAATAATTTATTACAATGAACTGTCAAGCCTATTTTAACAACATTTGCGAGTTTGTCCTTTGTTTTCTTAAAGGTATGATCAGGCAAGGCTTTTTGGACCATGACTGGTGTGCATATTCAACAATATTTTATGCTGATTATTGCTTAAAATATTGGTATATTAGTTAAGAAAATAGTAATGATATGAGTTGACTAAACAGTGTGGAGTGAGTTGACCAACGACGTTGGGGGGTGAGTAAACTGGTTTGGGGGCCAAGTTACAAAATGGCAGACAGCAGAAAACTGCATGTATTTTGCCCTATGCAGCCTTAGCAAAGTCGATATTAGTGACATTGTTACAGACTCGTATATGGAATCTGTGTCACTGTAATGTTTTTTTCACGATATATGTTTGGACAGTTAGTGGAGAAAATCTATTGGTAATTGAATGTAGGAGAGTAATTTATAGTAGTTGTTAGCAATTTGGTTATGAATGTAGTTAGTTTTAGCTTGACAAATACACACAGTAATGATTATAAATCGAGTTGAAATAGGTACTACTGTGCTTTCCCAGATTATAAAACAATATGTTAAAATGTGAAAACCTGACCAGATTGATCTCAAATAGATCTTCAAAGGTGGTAATGAACATACTATTAAAGAAATGTTATCAGTATATTTATTCAATTTCTTACAGCACTGGTACCTGATGAAATGGTGGAACTACATAAGCATTTGAATAGCTTTTGACCTTGATGAACTCTCTAGATCTTTCATTTGTCTTCAGAATGGGTTGTATGTGTGGCAAAGAATCTCTTGATATTAATGGTCGACGGTTTTATGTACGATCAAGGCTTGGAGAAGGGTAAGAGGTTTTTCAGTCATTATTGTCTTATTCATTTTAAGTAAGTCTGAAGGTAAAATAATACGCTTGGGTTCACCAGCAGTGACAAAAAGCTTTTTTCATGTGTTTCACAAATTGTAAACTTTATCAGATTTGAGTCATAGTTCCACATGTTCCTTCTTTGTCCATCTTACCACATGTTAAATAAATATCTTTAGTGTTTTCCTTAGAAATTTGGCACAGCGTGGTAGACAAAACATTTTGGGGCCATTGTCACCAACTTCAGGGAACTTTTTGTTTGCATTAAAGACCAATTTTTTTTATAATAAAATATAAATGTAATTAATGTTTTTGCTTTAATAAATTAATGGCAAAATATATAACAGATATATTTTTATTAATTAATAAGAAAATTTGTTTAGTGTTTCATCAAGGCAATTTTAGAATTAATTATTGAAAAAGGCTTGTTTAATCTGAGGGCAGTGTGGCACTGATTATGGCAAGATGGTGCTGCACCATGCTAAAACAAGCTAGGAAAGACACTAATCTTAATAATTTAGTTTTTAATACAATGAAATTAATTATGATTCTTGCACCATAAAAGTACCAAACCAGTTGGAAATATGTGTCATTCTTGGTTGGGGGAGGGGGGGGGGGAGTTGGGATGTTGCTGAGTACTGTATGTAACTGTATTGGTTGTCAAAGCCAATGAAATGAATAATTAATGTGTTTATTGTCCTGAGATTGGCTTTATTTTATTTTATTCATTCCTTACTAATTTTCATAACACTAGTAAATAGCAGAAATTAGCATTTTACTTGTCAGTATTTCCATGGAATATATTAGTTGGGCTGGTTTATAAAACATTTTGTGGTTATTTTTCAGAGGCTTCAGTTATGTTGACCTTGTGGAAGATGCTCATTCAAAGCAGTTGTTTGCTTTGAAACGTATCACGTGTCATACAAAAGATGAGGAGAGACAGGCCATGCAGGAAGTGGAAATTATGAGAACATTCCGTCACATGAACATTATTCCACTTGAGGAATACAACATGGTTCCTGTTAACTATCATTCTCAGACAGTAGACATTGTTAGTGACGTGTTGATAGTGATGCCATATTACAGGGTAAGTTAATTTCAGAACCATTGATAGTGATGTGTTGATAGTGATGCCATATTACAGGGTAAGTTAATTTGAGAACCATTGTTAGTGACGTGTTGATAGTGATGCCATATTACAGGGTAAGTTAATTTGAGAACCATTGATAGTGACGTGTTGATAGTGATGCCCTATTACAGGGTAAGTAAATTTGAGAATCATTGATAGTGATGCCCCACTGCATGTTAAATTAAGTATATCGTTGTTACTTATGTGATAATATTGATTCTCTATTAAGGGTAAGTTAACTGTCATTGTTTATGATGTGTTGAACAGGATGCAGTATGACAGAGTAAGTTGATTACCATTGTTAGTGATGAGGCTCAATAGGTGGTGTAAGGCCACTACACCCTCTCCACTCGGACTAATCACTAATATCTAACCCACTGTCCTGTATAGACAGCCCAGATAACTGAGATGTGTGTCCAGGACAGGATGTTTGATCCATAATTGGATATAAGCACAAAAGTAAGTTGAAATGAAATAGTGATGTGTTCATTGTTATGCTTTATTACAGGGCAAGTTAAGTATATCATTGTTAGTGATGTGTTGATAGTTATGCCCTATTATGTAGTAGTCTTGGTATAAAGTGATCCTAAGGTAACTAGTATTAGATCAGTTCGTAGAGCACTGGACCTATCATACTACTTGTCTGTGGTTTGAATCCCATCAGTGGAGAAGACAGTTATAGGATACATTGACTAACATTGTTAGTGATGTGTTGATAGTTATGCCCTATTATGTAGTAGTCTTGGTATAAAGTGATCCTAAGGTAACTAGTATTAGATCAGTTCGTAGAGCACTGGACTATCATACTACTTGTCTGTGGTTTGAATCCCATCAGTGGAGAACACAGTTACAGGATACATGGACTAACATTGTTAGTGATGTGTTGAGGGAATGTCATATAACCATTGCCAGCATTGGGTTTCATTGTCTTATTCTGGATCATAAATATGGACGTCTGTTCATAACCCATTTCTGACATGTTAAACTGGCATTAGTATTGCATTGTATAATATATCATAACATTTATGATGCTTTTGGGAGATGGTACATTATAGACAGAGTTATATGCTCTTTAGTTGGTTAAAAAACATACTTACACCATAAATTAAAGAATTGCTGCACTTGGGGGAAAATAAAATGAAGCTGATGACTTTTTCTTTTACACCAGATTTTGTCACAGTTACAATGTTTATAGTGTTATAGTTGTCAATTAAAAAAAGTGTTAGTGTGATATTAAAACAAATCTATATTTAAAGTCAGTTTGAAGTTTAAACTTTTCAATAAAATAATTGGTTTTTTAATACTTAATTATTAGTGTAGCTAACAGGGCTTCTAGATTATGGTAGCCCCACTTCCATGGCTAGTGATATTCAGTGTTGGGCTAGTACCGGTAGGCTAAATAATTACTATAGCTAGCCCGATGGCTAGTGAGAAAAACCCATGTCAAATGCTGCATTTACATATTTTGTAAATATAAATATCCTTCCCCCTCTTTCCACCCTCAACTAAGGACTTTTAGGTGACATATCTGATTATTACTATTAGTAAAATTGTATTTATTTAAAGTAGGGCTAGTGAATTTTTAATCATGGCTATAATACAATTTTTTTAATAATTTGACTTTTGTTTCTTCACAGAAAGGTTCTATCCAAGACAGAATGGACATTTTTGCTAAACGGTCTGAAAAGATGTCTGAAGATAAAATTTGGAGATTGTTTCATGGGATATGTAATGGTGTCAACGTCATGCATAACCATAATCCCCCTTACGCCCACAGGTAATGTGTTTACCTTATTTTAGCACCTCTACAGTGCATTTTCTGATAAAGCATCTTTCATCCGTTGTTTACATTCTTGTATTTTATCACATCTTACAAATTCCATTGCTGGATGAAAAATATTTCCATTTTACCATGAGCTAATATTAAATTAACTTGTACATTGTTGCATTTACTATATTTTACAAAAGTGATAAATAACCATGAATCAATTTGCCCCAAACATGAGAATGGATTAAAATTGTAATGTGCTGCAACTCACCATAAACAGTGGCTTTTCCCAACAATTCTTGGTGATATACGATATCTACCATTATGTCACATATTCATTAAAACAGCAGTTAGCCATCATTTATATTAAGCCACTTTAGTATTACCATACTAGAATATTTTGACAGTTAACTGAACTCATGAAATATTCCTTAAATGTTTAGGGATTTGAAACCTGCCAATGTGATGATAGCCCAAGATGAAACTCCAATCATTATGGACTTTGGTTCAGCTGCTAAGGCAAGAGTTGAAGTTCGAAATGCAAAAGAGGCAGCTCATTTACAAGTGAGAAAATGTACCTACTTAAAATAATGTAATTGTCTAGCAGGTTTTTCATGTAACCTAAGGATCAGAATGTCTGTATCAATATACCGTATTTGACCAGAAATTAGCCCATGTCTTTGAATAAGCCCCCTCCATTTTGAAAGCATTTAAGAAATTAGGCCCTTATTCGTAAATAAGCCCACCCCCACCTTGTCCCCTTATCACAGTAAATAAGTTCATACCTTCTACACAAATGTAACACCATCTTATTACCACCAGTGAGATTTAGTAGTAACATTGTTTTCAATTTCACGAGTCCGTGTTTCTTTGATCTACCCAAGCCCAGGTCTCAACTAAAACCAATGTCTATTTCTGCAGCTACACTGGGTCTGCTGTTAAGCAAATACCGTATTCTGATTGACTATGAACAGTTGCAATGACCTATAAAGTGTAATGCCACTTGTTAACTGCGATGTTGTTGTACATGTAATGATAATAATAGGGTCATGTTTTGAGGGGCTCGACTATATTTGCCAAATTCAGCAGTTATTAAGTGAATAACTTAACCCTGAAGAAAGTACTGGTTAACTGATAAATGTTAAAAAACGGCTAAAATTCTAATGTTATGATAAGCATAGACAAAATGTGTATTAATATTCATACAATGACTTGTATTTATATGGATATAAAACTTAAATTCAATGATTTGTTCTATTTTTCATTATTTGTATTTCATGTTTCAGGATATTGCAGCAGAAAGGTGTACTATAATGTACAGAGCCCCTGAACTTTTCAATGTCGATATGAATGCCGACATTGATGAGCGGACTGATGTGTGGGTGGGTGTTTTCAGCTATACCACTGTCATTTTATAAATATTACTCTTGATTAGTCTTAGGCATTTGATCAAACATGGTCCTCAATATGTCATTTCTTTTAACATTACCGATCCTCAAAACAAAGTGCAATTTCCCCCCCACGGAGTGGTCTGGTCGAACAACCCTAAAGCCAATGGAATGGCCTAAATTCTTCTACTGTATACTGCTCTCTAGTTCCGGTCACGTGACTGTATCTTCCTTCTTTTCCACTTCGCTTTACGGTCTGGACGTGTTTTCCTTGGCTCTGCTTGAGTCAACCTGGTTTTGGGGGTTTTTCTTGCCTTTGGTTTTCGTGTTTCGATTTATATCATGATACTATGTGCCTTATTCTAATAAGCTTTCGTTAGCTTATTCTCCGTTTCGCGTTGTTCACTTTTCTTTAGAATAGTGTTTGTGAAATGTTCGTTCTTGTTGAACGAAATGGTCGCCATTTTTTATAATGAAATGTCGGCTGTTCTTTATTGGTTACATATTATGTTATGTACCGTATTTTTTTAATAAGCTTTGAGCTTATTTTATCGTGTCGCGTTTACGCGTATCGTACTTACTTTATCGTTTTTTATTAAACGTATTGTTATCTTTTGACACTTGAGCGTCTTGTCAGACGCCATTTGCAAAAATGGCGGTATCTTGTTGTTTACCGTTTATGTTATCGCGTTGTTGTTTGTTTCTATTTTATAGAAATTTCCACAATGTCCGATATATCTACTCCGAGGATTGTTAGATCCTGCCTTAGATGCAAAAAGTTCATGGCGGGGGACGACCCGCATGAACTTTGCCCGGGTTGTCGGGTACCCTGTGATCTCTCGTCACGCTGTGACATTTGTACTTCACTACCAGAGGATCGTTTCCAAGCTTACCTCAAGGTGGTTACCGGCCGGTCAAAGAAGGCTGAGACGTCGTCGATGGCGGAATCCGTGACGGACGTGTTACGTTCTTTACTACCGTCGATGTTGAAGGAAACGATGTCATCTTTTGCACTTCCGGCGGATCCGGCGGAACCGGGGTCAGGGCCGGTTCCAGTTTCTACAGGGAAGGATCGGGGTTCTCGGCGCCCAGAGCGTTCCACTCGGCCTACCGTATCCGGATCGCGAAGACCTTCCCCGTCTCCGAGTCATCACTCGACCATACGACAGACGTCTACTCATCACGGCCGCCGTTCCCGTTCACCTACACGGGCCCGTCCGGCTTCCACGGACCACCGTTCG
>JAECMU010033651.1:6669-25954 GCA_016106625.1 Dracogyra subfuscus | reverse complement strand
CCAGTGGTTAGCTGACGGGGATCGATCCTAGACCGACCGCGCATCAGGCGGGCACTGTACCACTGGGCTATGCTGCCCGCTTTTTTAGATATCATGACATCAGAAACTTTGGATGTATTATTCAATGTATGTCTTTATCTTTATAATGTTCAAACACTTAGAAATATTCAAATATTTAAATATGTTTCTATAGTACACTGTGCAAACACAACACATGCGCAACCGTGCGTTGTTAAATAAAATATTTTTTTCTAATATATATATATATTTTTTAACGACGCACTCAACACATTATATTTACGGTTATATCGGCGGTGAGCTGACGGGGATCGATCCTAGACCGACCGCGCATCAAGCGGGCACTGTACCACTGGGCTATGCTTCTTTCTAATAGAGGCTGAGACACTAATGTCATGGCAACGCCATGCAAATTATATGCGTGTGACGTCATTAAAGATTAAGTCTAGACTCTAAATGTTTTATAAGCACGGGCCCAGGTAACCACTGCTTAATTGTAATAGTTTTGTAAATTGTTAGGTGGGGGAATTATTGCAGCAATAGTCAAATATTTGGGTGGATTTCAGGCATAATTTATTATCTTTAATACAAGGATTGTCAGTTATTTCTTTTACGTTCATATCTTGAACTTGTATATATATATATATATATATATATAATATCTCCTGTAAACTCTTGTCAAATGTACCTCGTATGCCGCTGAATAGCGGCCTGAGTCTATTAAAGTTCTGTTCTGTTCTGTAGAAAAAGGTGTACTATTACGTAGAATTTTAGGCGTGATTTCAATTTATTCGGTTCATCGATATTTGAAGGCAAATCAGAATCCCGTAAAATGTATCAATGCAAAGTAAATTTAATTATTACAATTTAACGTCCTCCCATTGGTTCAGCTGTGCCAGCGTGAGTTTGTTACTGGATGAACCTAAACGAACGTCGTCATGGAACCTATACCCGATGACGTCACTTTATATTGGTACTTTTTTCTTACCCAAATACCATTCACACTTGTAACAAGACAGAGAACATTCTGCTTATTTGAAGTTTCATTTTTTTTTAGGTTTCACTTTTGACCTTCGCTCTGGTAGCATGTCGGGTGATATCCGCTGCATCGCCTGAAGACCAAATGCAGACGATCATCTGCTCCACAAAGATATCCATAACATACAAAGGATTATTTGCAAACTGTAGGGGTCTTAACTTGACGAAGGTTCCTGTACTAGAAGGTAACATAACAGCGCTAGATCTCGGTGAAAACCAAATAGATCTAAATGGAAGTGACTTTAAAAGGTATCCGTATCTGGTGTACTTGAATCTGGAACATAATGGTCTGAATAGACTTCCACACGACGTATTCGCTGGATGTGAAAAGTTTGAGTTCTTGAATTTACAAAACAACAACCTACGTTACAATCTGGATTCTTTTCCTGAAAATGTATTTGACCCTCTGCAGGAACTAGAAACATTGAATATTGGTAACAATAAAGTCAGTTCAATATTTCCTGACAGTATAATTAAGTCACTGAGGAGTCTTAAAAATCTGACAATGGATATTATGGATAATTTCACATTTGGCGATGGGTTTGGAAATCTCCACCATCTTGATGTTCTGTGTTTGTCAGGACAGAAAGCAGATTGTGGAATTGTAGAACTCTACAATCATACATTCTCGGTGTTCAAGTCATCGAGTTTGCAAACACTGGATCTTTCATTTTGTGAATCTCTAAGGAAAATACATTTAGATTCTTTAACACCTTTGATGAATTTGAAAATACTTAACTTAAGCAATGCAAATCACCTAGGTTTAACTGGAGCCTTATTGGGAATGTATGGTCTCCAAAAAAGAAACATGACGTCCATAGACCTAGAAAGAGTAACATATAACGAGTACATTGTCCCAGCAATTGATGCCTTACATGATCGGACGCTGACGGAATCCAAACTGCAATATCTATCCACAATTTGCTCATATGAGCTAAACTTGGCTAACAATCATATCTTCTATATAAATTTTACCTTCGTAATAGAAACCACACTACTGAAATGCTTATCTCGCTCTACAATTCATGGAAATTCGCTTTTTGGACATTATCAGTTTCATAATTTCCTGAACAAACACATGCTTTCTAAATCAAACCTTGAATATATTGAGGCTTCAAACATGGAACAATGTTCCCATTCACGTCGTATTTGGAAATCTAACAGTTTATATCAGAAACAAAACAAAATTGTTTGGTTTTGGTTTTTGCCTCCAAAATTAAGAACATTCATTTTTTATGGCGAAGGCGCGACATGGAACATTCTCAAAGGTGTTACCTTAACATTTGACCGCACGAATACACTGAGCAACATATCCTTATTGAATTTTCACCAGCTGTCGTTTAACGGGTCCGTGACAGGATTGGAACACCTTACGATATTCAAAATGGCATATGTCAATGTTATGACGCTTTCAGAAACATGTTTCAATACGTTTCCAAGACTGGAAGATTTAACTTTGAAACATGTGAGTCTTCCAAACCATTACTTCTGTAAAACATCAACGAAGTTATTTGCAAAATTAGACAATTTGAAAAAGCTGGATCTCTCTGAAAACGATCTATCGTGTTTACCCAATGACATATTTGAACATAACGGCAATCTAAAAGAATTGTCACTACACGGCAACAGTTTTGATGACATTTTATTCAACATAGAAGACGTCCCACATCTTGATTTATTAGATTTGTCTTACAATGCTATCAGCTCTTTAAACGATAACACGAGAAGTTTATTGGACAAACATGCTACCAATCAAAGGAACAACTCAGTCTTCACCTTAAATGTAAAAGGAAACCCATTCAATTGTAGATGTAATAATATCGATTTTGTACTGTGGTTCAAAGAGACAACTTACATTTTAACACACAATGATACATATTGTATGACTGAATATGGCTCCAGGGTTCTTTTTAAGAATATTGATGAAGACGCATTATGGCACGAGTGTACAGGAAAACCAGCGTTTTACATCGTGTCGTCCATGTTTGCATTGTTCATCTCTGCAGCTCTGTGTTCCTTTCTTGTAGTGAAGCATAAGACTCAGATTGTTGTGTTTTTCCACAGACTGTTTCGCGGGGTCGCTGGACTACCAAGAAGAGAAGACTTCAGGTATGATGTTTTCATTGGATACGCTAATAAAGACTGTAACTTTGCGTGCATGCAACTGAGAGAGATCCTGGAGGACAGGTTTCATTATCGAGTTTACCTCCACGATCGCGACAGTGAGTTGGGCGGCTCGAGAGCCATCTCCATTCTAGATGGAGTTCAAAACAGCTGGAAGATGGTCCTAATATTGTCACAGAACTTCATCACTGACGACTGGTCTATATACACGATGCATGCTGTAGCTCTGTACGCTGCCTCTGGCCGCATACCAAAGAGGCTGGTCGTTCTCCTGGATCGAGAGAATTGGTGCGAGGTTCCAAACACTCTCTTGTGCATTGCAGATGAAGACACGGTACTGCCAATCCCACGTCCTAATGATGACGATTCATGGGAACATTTAAAGCGTCTTCTGCAGTGATTTTCACGAATTTCAATTACAAATGGACTAGGTATAATGGAGTGGTAGAACACTTTAATTGATAAACGATTTTCTACTTGTGTTTCAGATTGTTATCAAAACCAGTGGTGTGTATTATCTTGTAAGTTAGAAAGTATTCATAAACATCTATTGTTTCTATCTGGTGTGAGTATCCAGTTTTAGAAAGTTTATCTAACTGATCTATTGTTGTTATCTGGTTTGAGTATCCTACGTGACAAAGTTTATCTAACTGATCTATTGTGGATATTTGGTTTGTGTATCCTACATAACAAAATTTATCAAGCTGATATATTGTCGATATCTGGTTTGAGTATCCTATGTTATCTATTGTTACTATCTGTTGCAAGTATACCATGCGAGAAATGTATCTACATATATATTGTTGATATCTGTTGTGAGTATACTATAAAGTATCTAAAAAAGATATTGTTTCTATCTGGTGTGAGTATATTATATGAGAATGTTTATCTAAATGATGTATTGTCACTATGTGGTGTGAGTATCTTGTACGAGAAAGTACCCAAGTGAGCTATTGTTGCTATCTGGTTTGAGTATTATATAGAGGGAAAGAAGGTGTCTCATTTCATACTGACGACTAAGAGTTACAGTAACCCTATATTTCATACCTATTAATAATACCTCAAAATGTTTAGTGCTGTTTTCCCTTTAAGGCTTTACTTTGCTAAATTCTCATTAACAGCTGAAGATTAGTGTGCCTTAAAGGAATTCCGTCTCAAATGGAAGACAAAAGACTTCAACAAATCACTCCAGCCAGTGCACCACGACTGGTATATCAAAGGACGTGGTATGTGGTATCCTGTCTGTGGGATGGTGCATATAAAAGATCCCTTGCTGCTAATCGAAAAGAGTAGCCCATGGATATAAATACTACCATCCTTCACCCTCACAGTAAATAAGGTAAAATGTGGGGTTTATGGCTACCCTACTTCCACACAAAAAGTGTTATGTTATTTATAAGAAGGGTCCCAGCATAATGATACTTGGTAGTTCAAATTAAATTACGGTAATTTACTGGCCAGATGAAATGGCATTTTATCACAACACACACTCTCACATTCAGCACCATTGACAAGACTGGTAGCATCGACTGTGGGATGACAAGTCGGGTGCAACTCGAACTTTGATGACCAAGCCAGATGTTATTTGGTTTAGTACTACCTATAGAGGAGAGCTGATATCTGTTTTTCGGGGTTTCTCTTTTGTTTCATCACTGTCTGTATTATAATATTTCAAGGAAGGACCCTTAAGTATTTATCGATGTTTCTTCTATTGTTTACAAAGATATTATACACCTTTTAAAAATGTGTTTAATAGATAAAGGTTTGCACTTCCACAGAACGTGGGATTTTAGTCCACAATTCCAAAATGGAATGTTTTGAGGTGCTGGATTTTGTCGATGTTTTGGACGATGTTGATCTTTTTCACTGTTTTTTCCTCAGTAGTTTAAAATGTATCTGCAAGTGTTACAATTATATATAGAATAGTTTTGTTTTACTAATATTCATAACCGTTTTACTCAGTTGTTGTCAAGGCAGGCGACATTGAAATACAAAGTGAATAATACATTACACCAAAGCTGTGTCATCATGTATTGTATTTTAAAACGTTTTCTGATTACCTTAGCACTAACTACTAACTACATAATAAATGATGCCTGAATGACATTAGACTTAAATTACTAACCCATTAGTTCTGACGATGGCAGGTGCTGCTAACTTTGAAGTATCAATCTTCTTATAGATGAAACACTGTACAGTGATTTGTGTTACCCAAAACTAACCACTAACCAGTCACTTAAGCTGTGCTTCAGAAACAAAATCAGTTGAAAAAGGTATTTTTTGTTTACTTGGACATTTTATCACCTTGCTTGCATTGAATTCGAACTAAGTGTACCGGTTGGTTTTCAGGTCAATACAAAATGTCATGCTCATAGACGCAGAAGGTCCGAATCCCGTTAAAATACACGTTGTATCTTTATTATTCAACTATAATTACCAGACATGTTTCATTTTGAACTATTATATTTTGTCATATGTATAACCTGTGCACTATTACAAGCTGTTCAGATCATAAATGCAAGAGATGACCAATCTTCTCACACAGTCTTCCTCACAGATTGCTGATCTCTTCTCCAGAGTCTTCAGTCCACACAGATAGACCAGATCCTCAAGGACACCAGCAGGGAACTCAAAACACTGGGCTGCAAGACAAACCTGGGGCTACGGTGGATCCCATCTCACTGTGGTGTTATGGGCAATAAAAAAGCTGACAGACTCTCCAAGCTGGGCAGCAAATAGGAGCAAACTGCCCACCAAATGTCATATGGAGAAATCAAGACCCTTTTGAAAAACCGCTTTAAGAACATGTGGAAGCAGCGTCTACAGATAGGGCCTGAAGGAAATGGTATCTACCAGCTGGACAGAGTTCAACAGGTCACTATCTTTAGATTAAGAACAGGACATTGTTAGCTCCTCTCACACCTGTTCATGCTGAAAATATCTCACACCGACGAGTGCCCATGTGGCACTGGTTCACAGACACCAGCCCACATTCTCCAATCTTGTCCCACCTACAACACCCTGCGACAGCAAACTCGGCCCAGTACAATGGACTTGAGGGAGAAGCTGTGGGGACCGGCGACGTCGCTAAGGCAGACAGCGGACTTCATCCACAACATCGGATTACCTATCTAGCATGGCCGGGATCGCTGAAGAAGAAGAAGAAGTCATATGTATACCTAACAATACTTTCATTTTAAAGTATTATAATTTGTCATGTTTATACCTAATTATAATTATCAGACATGTTTTCATTTTGATATCTTTCATTTTAGCAATAATGTGTCATATATACATATATACAGTGTAAATATAAGGAACATATTTTATTTTGAACTGTAGTAACAAGACATCTTTCATTTTGAACTGTAATATGTTAATAAACATTTAACACTACAATTTGAGTATGTATAATATACCATCAATAGTTGCACTTGGTGTGGGGATATTTCGTCTCACAACTGGAGAGAAAGTGTCCACTGCTATCCAACTATGAAAATTATGTATTAGCCCCAATCCACAGTTTAAATGATAATTAATTTAACTGCCCCCCACCCCCAGTTCATAAAGTTCAGCACATAGCTATAATATGAATGACAAAACTGTCTTTCGATATCAAAATTGTATTTCTGCATAAGACAGAGCCACAAAGATGTTATCCACAGTCGTGATTGCTTCTATAATCCAATCTTAGGAGCTCGTCCTAGGAGATACAGTGTCGTGATGTATAGTAGTAAACTAGTGCACAATGTGATACTAACATGTCTCTTTGCATGTGTAGAAAACGTGTTACAGAACCAACCTGGCAGTTGCCCTATTGGCCAGGAGAAACTACAATTCAAAATGGCCGCCAATTAACTATTTCGTACTAGCTCCAGTGACAAAATAATTAGTGTTTATCTGTTGCTGGTGTATATTAATCATAATTTTTTTAAACAAATATGACTATACTGGTCAAAAAAGGAAGAAAAAAAAAAGAATGCATCTTATCACAAATATCCTGCATTAGCCCAATGACAAAAATATAACTGAAACTTGGCACAGATGTTCGGTATCATTCTGGGGTGAATTTAAAATCAGGACACAAACATTTTGTATCTACCCATGGGTCCGCTATTTTGAATTTCAAAATGGCCGCCATTAGCTTTAATGTATATTGAAACAATAATTCTATGGCACATAACACTATTATATCAAAATATATTCTCATGTTTAAAGGAACTACGAATCCAGTGGTGCACATTAAACGAAAGTAATATTTACCCTGGGGTGGTACTTAACACAGTGGCAAAGTGCTAGATTGATGTGTGGTCAGTGTGAGATTAATCATCATCGATGGGCTCAATGGGCTATTTCTCGTTCCAGCCAGTGCACCACGATTGGCATATCAAAGGTCGTGGTATGTCTTATCCTGTATGTGGGATGGTGCACATAAAAGATCCCTTGCTGCTAATAAAAAAGGGTTGCCCATCAGGTGGTGACTGCGGGTTTCCTTTCTCAATGTCTGTGTAGTCCTTAACCATATGCCCAACGCCATATAACCGTAAATAAAATGTGTTTATTGCGTCATTAAAGAACTCATTTCCTTCCTTCCATATTTGCCTATACTGAAGGACAAAAGAAGCACATATAATCACAATGGCATGTATATAATCTTCACTGTGTTGATTACAGTATAATACTACTTAAAACATACCTGTAAATCACCAAATACCCTGTATATAATCCTTACCGTGTGGAATACAGTCTGTCTGTTTGTATAAAGCCTGTCTGGAAGCATTACGAACGTGCAAACAATAATTATTTACATGCTTGCAAAAGTAAATATAAAAAAGTAGAAAGACGAACTAAAAGGCAATATCAGCAATGGCAGGGTAATCAGCTTGAGTTTTTGAGAAAGTATAATCCCAAACAATTTTATCAACATTTCTGAGAAAGAAAACATTTTAAATCTAATGGAGCTACAGTGGATTTTATAATCATTTTAAAGAAGTGGTACAAATTGATAACAATAATGTTAGTGAGACAGTAGATGATGATGTCACAAAACATGGATATTTTATGAACAATTATATTGTGATATTACCAACGCTGAATTATTATTTGCAATAACACATTTGAAACGAGATAAGAGCCCAGGACTGGACGAAATCTTAAATGAATTTCTAATTGAATATAAAGAATATTTGTTACCTATTATAAAATATATGTTTAACATTATTCTAAAATGCAGGCATTTTCCCTGCCGTTTAGAGTGTCGTAGTTATTGTGCCTGTTTTCAAAAACGGGAATACCTCCAATCCCAATAATTACAGGGGTATCATTTTGCTTAGTGCTCTTGGAAAATTATTTACTTATATCCTTTACAAAATACTTTTAGACTGGTCGGAGGAATTTAATAAAATTAGTGATGTCCAGTTTGGATTTCGTAGAGGTATGGGTACAACAGATGCAATTTTTTGTTTATCTTCTATTATAACTAAAACCTTAACTTATAAAGATAGACTTTATTGCTGCTTTATTGATTACAAAAAAAACATTCGACTCCGTTAATAGACTAAACCTATGGTTAAGTTGTCCAGAATTTGAATTCAAGGCAAATGGTTTAAGATAAACATATATATAAATCTGTTAAATCCTGTGTCAGTATTGGGGCTTTCGTTCTCAGTTCTTTAGTAATGACATCGGTTTAATGCAGGGAGAAATTTTGTCACCAATTTTGTAAAAAAAAAATATGTAAATGATATAGAAAATGCATTCATAGACAACGTGTGCCCGGATTTGGAGTTAAGGGAACTAAGTCTATTTTTATTACTATATGTGGATGATATGGTGATTTTTTTTCTAAATTTGGAGTTAAGGGAACTAAGTCTATTTTTATTACTATATGTGGATGATATGGTGATTTTTTTCTAAAACTGTTGAAGGTCTTCAGAAAATGTTAAACACCTTATACCAGTATAATACAAAATGGACTTTATGTCTTAATGTTGAAAAATCAAAGGTAATGGTTTTCAGAAAAGGCGGGATCTTGTATGAATATGAAACATGGTATTATAATAATTTATTACTGAAGAATGTAGATCAGTTTACTTACCTAGGATTAGTCTTTAATTACAACGGTAAATTTACACATGCAATCAATTTAATAACAGATCAGAGACAAAAAGCCATATTTGCATTGAAGAGAAATACAAATAAGTTAATGTTAAACCACAAGTCTTATCTGTTTCTATTTGATACATACATAGCTAGTATTTTGTATTATTGTTCTGAAATTTGGGGGTTTTATAAAGCAAATAACATAGAGAATTTACACACAGAATTCTGTAAAAATATTCTGAATGTTAAAAGTTCTACCATTACTATCATTTTATATTTTGAATTAGGTAGATATCCTCTTGCATATATTCGTAAGTATCGAATGTTAAAATATTGGTTTAAATTATTAGATACAAAGAATTGTATATTGCATTCTGCATATGTGGAAATTAGATCTAAAAGTAATGTAGCCAACAACTGGGCAAGACAAATAAGGTTAATATTGTTTTCGTTAGGCCTTTTATGAATTGTGGTGCAACCAAGAAACATTAGATGGTAATTATTATCTGCCATTATTAAAACAGAGAATAATGGATCAGTGTAAGCAAGATCTTAGTGGGCTCCTAGACATGTCTATTAAATGTTCCTATCTGTATAAATATAGTGTAAAAGACTTATCGTACAGAATTATTTGATAACACCTATTCCAAATCAATACCAAAAAAATGGATTACAAAGATAACATTATCAACACACTGCTTAGCTATTGAAGTTGGCCACTATCATAAAATAAATATATCTAATAGATTGTGTGTTTTATGTAATTCAGGAGAAATTGAGGACGAGTTCCATGCTATATTAATTTGTCCTTTTTTCAGCGATTATAGGGTGTTGTATATCAAGAAATATTATACAATCCATCCATCTATTTTTAAATTGACACAATTACTATCAACTAACAATGTAAATGAATTATGTAATTTAGGAAAATATTTATTCAAAATGTTTAAAAGAAGGGATTCTACAGTTTATTAACTTCTAGCAGTCAGAGTTCTATACACAATAATTTATATTCTCCTAGTCATTTTGTGTCAACACCTTCTATTATGCCCTTTTTCTTTTTCTTTATATATACATTTTTGTATAACTGATGAACTGTAAATGTTCAAAGTTAAATAAATGAATTGAATTGAATCCCTTGCTGCTAATAAAAAAGGGTTGCCCATCAGGTGGTGACTGCGGGTTTCCTTTATCAATGTCTGTGTAGTCCTTAACCATATGCCCAACGCCATATAACCGTAAATAAAATGTGTTTACTGCGTCATTAATGAACTCATTTCCTTCCTTCCATATTTGCCTACACTGAAGGACAAAAGAAGCACATCTAATTACAAATGGCCTGTTTATAACCGTCACTGTGTTGGTTACAGTATGATACTAATTAAAACACACCTGGAAATCACCAAATGGCCTGTATATAACCCTCACAGTGTTGATTACAGCATAATACTAATTTTTTAAAAACCTGGAAATCACCAAAAATAGTTTTCTTCTATTTCACACCAGGGCCTAAAAAAATATGTCAAGCTCCAGAAAAGGATTTGCTCTGTTTAATGGTTAACAGTGAATAAAATACAAACACGCCAAATGAATTGGAAAAGACCATTTATTGATAAATGACGGAATTGTTATACTCAAAATCCAAAATGTTCAGTGAACCATGAAAGATGGGGTTCAAATATACCCGCCAGAAAGCACAAGTAGTGAATATCTATTAGAAAAGTCACATAGATAAAAACATATAATCAACTTTCAAAAAGAAAAATGCTACATCAGAGGTGGGAGGGTGGGTGAACAATTTATTTTCTATTCTTTCCAAGTCAAAATGTTACAAGGAAGATAACACTTAGCAAAGTTAGAAAAAGCTTGGCACTAAAACGCAAATCCTGATTAGTGCTTAAACACGGATCTAGATTTGCCATAAATATATTTATACACAATAAATATTGATTTATGTCAAGCTCCTGAAAAGGGTGTGCTCTGTTTCATGGTTAACAGTGAATAAAACACATACACGCCATATGAATTTTAAAAGGCCATTTATTGATAAATGACGGCAATTGTTATATTCAAAATCCAAACATTTCAGTGCACCATGAAAGATGGGGTTTAAATACATGCCACAGACTTGTATGCAAGTCCCCGTGCAATGAAGGCGAAATACATGTACAGCGATCGTCGTAAAATCAAAACTAATGTAGCCAAGGCTCTTGACCTCACGCTTTTATTGACGAATACAAATGGGAATGTAATTAATTCCCGTGCCTAACCTAACTAACGTAACAATCCAGATTGACCAGGGCCCTTGTCCCTAGATCACTGGAGCTGATCTCATCTACAAAATAGTAATAATAAACCCATGAACATATCATTGTAGACCATAAAATGGACGTGTGTAACGAAATAACGTACATAATAGTTAGTACAGTCAAGGTCGTGGTCCTCAGGCCACTATATGTATACTTAGGTTAACTAATATAAGACAGTCAGGAACAATTATATATAAAGGTTTCTAACTTGAACCAGTACTTTGTAACCGAGGCCCCTGTCCCCAGGTTTGCAAATGAACTAGTCTGACAACAGTATCTCCTGCAAAGAAGGCCTTAGTTGCCATCTAGTCCATGACTCGGAATCAGCCGATATTTAAAATCGTTATAGTTAAACCTGTGTGTAGGACTGAACCATTACATATGCTCATTTAACTGCAGGGATGGTATGCAGATGTACTTCTTGAATGCCCATGGTATGAATCTGATCCTGGGAAATTCCCATCATGACCGCTGTAGTAGCGGCTCCAATGTGGAAGCTATTTCCCTTGTACTCACTAGTGCTCAAGCCTGACCTTTGAAGAGAAAGCCTTAACTGCCTTGAGAAAAACTGACGAGACACTGCCGTGCCATCCATAAAAGAAGAAAAAAAGAGGGACAGAGAACGAATGATGTTTGCGAATCCTCACAAAGTTCCAGACTGCTTTAACAGGACACAGCTGAGGTGTGTTAGAATTTTTCTCCGAAATGATCAGTGGTAAATATTTCTCTGTGCTATGCTTGTATTGTCTGTAACATGAGTTGTAAAAACTGGGAACTGCAAGTGAACTGTAAGGAAAACATTAGTTGTTTGAGTACCTGAGGGGTAATAGGCAGTCGATGGTCAGGAGTTGCATGGAGTTTTGTAAAGCCCTGCAAAGTTTTACGAATAATGAAATGTTGGGGAATATCTTAATAGCCCCCAAACTTGTGAATGTAACCCAAAGCATTGTCAGAGTAAAACATAACACATTTATCCTTCAACTCATGGGCCCATAACTCTACAGCTACGACGATAGGAAAAAGTTACATAACTGTTATGTGTTAAAACACCCAATCACTTTGACCATGATGAAAGAACCATTTGGTTTGGAAGGTTCCTCCAAAGCCCAAATTACTTGCGTCGGTATATAGACACAGTGTATCTGAAGTTTCAAAAATATCATTCAAAAGAACTGCTCTCCCATTAAACTCATCGATAAAAGATGACCAAGCCTGAAAATCGGATCTTGCCTCTTTATTTATTCTCCTCCTGTGGTGAGCATTTTTTAAACCGATTGTAAGGTCAATGATCTGCCTCAAGAATGCCCGACCAGGAGTAATCACTGAACAGGCAAAATTGAGTAACCCAAATTCCAACCCCAGAAAAGTAATGGTAGTAGTAGGTAGAACGGGTTTCTCTGATTTTATAGGAACTCCCAGGTCTCGAGAAAGAAAGCATCCAAACTTTTCTGACAAATAATACTGTTAGGTGGACCAATAAAGAGAAAATCATCTAACACATGAACACAACCTTTGGATAGTAATTAACTTTTAGTTTCCATAATCCAGTGTAAGGCACAGCTAACACGTTCAAAAAGACGACAAGAGTAACTTAAACCCATCAGAAGCAGCTTGTCATAAACAAATTGTCCCTTAATGGAAAAACCCAGAAGGTTATGATTATGATCCCTAGGATGGATGGGAATAATCCTAAAAGCATTCTCGATGTCAGTTTTAGCCAGTAAACACCCAGTACCAAAATGCTTGATCAATTTTAGTGCATCATCTATGGTTTGGTATTGCATTGAACATAGGTATTTAGGGATACCGTCATTAATAGAATTACCTTCAGGATATGATAGATGGTGGATGACCCTATACTCTCCAGGTTGGGTTTTTTAGGAACTAAGACAAGTGGTGAAACTTGGAGACTTGGAAAGGGGATAGCTGAAAATGGATATTCTATGTGTCCTAGTTGAAATTCTTGTTTAATATTTTCTTCTAAAATATCTAAGTTTACCTGAGCTGATCTAAGTTGTTGTTTTTTATAATCTATGTTGTCTGTTGCCTCTGTATGGAATACAAAACCCAAAACTGAAACCATTGACAAGTAAGAGTTGTTCACTGATGGGAAATCCATCTAGCCAAAACTGTAACCTATCCACTTTGATAGGAGTCAATGGGTGGTTGCTTTTGCAGACTGACTGGCAGAGTTGCTTTCCTGGGCTGACCTCGTGGTTGGCCATTGTTTGAGCAGGAAGATTTTGGGTACTGGCCACCACACTTTTGGCAGACGTGTCGAAAGGAACAGAACCGACCTTTGGTGCAACTGTTGGAACTGTTGTAGCGAAAACAAACCTGTGATCCCGAGTAGTGCAGTTTGCGATTGTTATCCCGGATCTGTCTGTCATGCTACAATTTATGATTAATGCCATTTGCTAAAGCCTCTTGGTATAACTCGGGATTCAAATGATCCCAGTGCAGTTGATCAGGGCATGATTCACGCCACTCTCGAAATTTCCTATCGTACTGCAAGGCTGCATAGTCACATGTTTGCTTAGCAAGCGTTTGAATGGATAACCCGTACTTCATTAGAGCACAAGCTTCTTGGGGATGTTTCTGACAGTAAATACCAACAAACAACATGAAATGCAGAAATCCAATGCATCAATGAGACAAAGTTAAACTGTGATGGGGGTTGTTTGACAAAGGCCATTTGACCTTCCTGCTCAACTACGGTAAACTTCTCTTTTAGGTTAGCCTGATTAACGAGTATGCCAGAGTCTATGTCCTCGTTGGCCCAAACCTTTGCCTTAGTTTTTGCATCAACCCCCAAACCCAGTGGCATGCTATGGTTGGCAAATCCTGCAGCACCCACCATACTTAAATGGATATGGTTAATGCTTATGGGCATGTTGACAACAGGAATGATTCCAGCTGCTCATCTGGTTTTGGATTGTTCTGCTCGCTCTGCAAGTTCACAGTCAAACCATCATATTTTAAAGTGTTAGCCACGACATGTGTTATTTCGGGTATAGCTGCTGTGATCTGCAATTTAATTTGCTGTGCTAGGTTACCTGCTGATGTTTCCACATTGCCCCCCTTTGCGGTACCTGATGTTCTAGATGAACTGATAGCCTCGGGACCCCTTGAAACCTTCTCACGACGCAGTTGTAACCGTTTTGATTTTTTGGGAGGTAGAGGTCTTAGGTGCCATGGCATATATCTAATAATGTAGAAAGTATACAACGAATTAATTTAATACAAAATATAAATAAAGAGAAGGCAATAAACATTCCTTCCTCTACTAACCAGACAATATATCTGTACTAACACACCCAAAGTACTATATAATCAATTTTGTGTTCCAGTATGCATGTACAATCTAAGCACGAGACCGATGCAAACAAATACCATATAATCAAGTTTGTATTTCAGGCTAGAAAACAAGAACACAAACAACCTATAGTGTTTCGAGCACACTTTAATACATCTCTTAAACCCCGTTCTCACTTGAACGATTTTTTGTACAACTTCGGTGCGACTGAAGAATCGTACAGTAGTGCGATACCCTTACGAATTACCTAGTTTTTTCCACACACACAGTCCCACTTGTGCAACTGTCGTGCGACTGTCTTTCAGTTCCCGTGTGACATTTCCTTGCGAAACGCCCGACAACGGTTAAACGTTCATGCGACTTCTGTGCGACCTGTACGAGCCCCGTGCAAGCGCTGTGCGATTTTTATTCAACTCACGTGCAACCCGTGCACACGTAATACAACTGTTGTACAACCAATCGGAGCGCCGTTCAGAAGGCGCGAATCGCATAACACTAGAGTCCTTTGACGCAGATATTCATAGCTGCACCTCAGACTCTTATGTGACCTATCAGACTGCCGTACGATTTCTCTACAACCTTTTTGCGATTAATGCGAACTGTGCGAACCTAGAGACAGCCGTACGATAATTTTAAACATTTGAAAAATGTTGCAACGGCATGCGACCTGTCCGAATTACACACGATACTCCTACAACGTGTGCGAATCATCAACATACTGCTGTGTGACTCGCGCACGCCCTGTACGATTTGGTGGTCGCACGGAATTCGCGTAGAAAATCGTTCAAGTGAGAACGGGGTTTTAGCAGCAGTGCTATGTGCATTCTAATATATATAAGAATCAAACCCAGTGCTGCAACTCGTAATAATTGTACAAAGTGACATGACCACTGTCATCTACCACCACCGAACATGTGTGACTGGTGCAATACAATGCTGGTTGCAAATCACTCTAAAACATGATCAAAGCCTGACCTGTTTTGCAACTTGTAATTGTATGAAGTGACCCACTCAGCGTACACACACGTACCTCCCCTGTATTTGTGAGACTGACTCCCAAGTGTACTGCCACTGTACATGTCAAACTGGTGCACCCTGGTACAGCAGTTGCAAATGATGTGCAATCTGATTATATTCAAAATCAATGTTGCGCTGCAACTCATAATTGTACGAAATGGCACGACCATTCCCATGTGTACCTCCACTGTACACACGAGACTGGTGCACCTATGTGCAGCAGTTGCAAATCACACACGATCTGAATTATGTATATAACCAAAAGTGTTGCAACTCATAATTGTGCGCAGTGACACAACCATTTCCATGTGTACCCCCACTGTACACATGAGACTGGTGCACCCCTGTACAGCAGTTACAAATCACACGCAATCGCAATTATGTATATAACCAACACTGTATTGCAACTCATAACTGTACGAAGTGACACGACCAATCCCGTTCATACCGCCACTGTATGCATGAGACTGGTGCACCTATGTACAGCAGTTGCAAATAATGGCATGTTTTAGTGACCAAAGCAAATAGCACTATTACCTGTAACTAAAATACTCAGTGAGGCCATACTACTGCCACAAATACATCTACCGAATTAACTGGTGTTAAGCACATGTTAATTTGAAGCCTTCAGTAATATGAATATGTTTAGGGACCTTGTAAAATTGCTCCACGAATGTTTCTAAAATATTTGTATGATCCAAGCTCATTGAAATGAACACCATCACAAAATATTGGCAACTTGCTATTTTTTACCCCTTTTAACTTCCAATAATATATAGTGGTGTATGCTCTTAACTCAGCTTTCAGGAAAGCATTTGCATAACACACCAATTGGTTGTACCGGTCCGGAGAGCATGATCTCGTTACCTGTTGAGGAAGTAATTGTAAAATTGTTACTCTGGCAATACTATATCTACATCTATAGCTATCACATAATGCTACCAGACGTAAAATCAACTCTTGTGTCCGCTACTCGTCTACTTCCGAGCTGTCGAGATCATTACACACACCCCCACCCCCAACTGAACTATTAAATGAGACGGGCGAATTTCCATAACACGTCGTTCTAAACGAGTTACACGAGGATTGTTAAAAACATTCGCACCTCTATTGCCAAAAACTTAAAATCTTTTAACTCGGGATGTCTGAGAATACATGCATGTATGCGACGAACATGCGAACTGCCGATAAAAAGAACCGACATGACTTACCGTCCAAACTATCTTAGCCCAGTGAAAAACAAACCAATTAGACAATAAAAATAAAGGGGTTACGAAATAAATCAATGTGATCTAGCAAAAAAGGATTCAAATGATGAACACGAACAATTTCTTTTCTATTCTTTCTGTGCCAAAATGCTACAAGGAAGATAACTCTTAGCAAAGTTAGAAAGAGCTTGGTACTAAAACACGAATCCTGATTAGTGCTTAAACACGGATCTAGATTTGCCATAAATATATTTATACACAATAAATATTGGTATTATGTATTAATTTTCACTTTTTTTTATGATCCACCTCCAACCCTCCCCCAAAGTTCCCTAGGCATTCCATCTCATGTCACTGGGGCCAGCCATAAATATATTTCTGGATCCGCCACTGGGAAATGTTTCTTATGTGTACAAGGAGACAATAACAATAGCTGGCATGGTATAATTCAAAGAACGTGAGCACCAATGTTTTTCATTGACTCTTCATGCATGTGAAATTTGGACACCAGTAGAATCCACATACGCATCAGTACAATGATCATTAAGTCAAGAAACGTGGACCAATATATGAACAGAGGTGCATTATCCATCCCCACTAAAATACGAATGCTTTCTAAATTGTGAGATGGTGAGTAGAATATGCTTTCTAAATTGTGAGATGGTGAGTAGAATATGCTTTCGTCTGGTTCTGCTAACGTGTACTGTATGAATAAATATTTCCTTGTTATGTTTGTAGAATAGAAAAAAATGTTTTATTTAACGACGCACTCAACACATTATGTTTAAGGCTATATGGTGTCAGACATATGGTTAAGGGCCACACATTTGTTTAGAGGAAACCCGCAGTCGCCTCTTCATGGGCTACTCTTTCTGATTAGCAGCAAGGGATCTTTTGTTTGCACTTCCCACAGACAGGATAGCCTAAACCATGGCCTTTATTGAATCAGTTATGGATCACTGGTTGGTGCAAGTGGTTTACACCTACCCACCGAACCTTGCGGAGCACTCACTCGGGGTTTGGAGTCGGTATCTGGATGACAAATCCCATGACACGACTGGGATCCGAACCAAGTACCTACCAGCCTGTAAACCGATGGCCTAACCACGACGCCACCGAGGCCGGTGTTTATAGGATAGTTGCTGTAATGTGTAGTCGCGTTGGATAACGCACGTCTATCCCAGAAATAACCTTTGATCTGCCGTATGCCCTTGACGATTAATTATGGAGATTGTCTTTGTATTTGTTTTCATAAAACTACCTCAGCCCGCTACCGACTCTGGTCGGGGTTGCTTGTACTCTCGTTCACATGCCAGCGCGGACAATCCCCTCTCCCACACCCCAAACACTTTCCTATATATACATCGACACCTGCGCCCATGTCAGGTGTATGCTACCACAACTTTCCCTGAATATGCACATAAAAACCTTTGACCTGACCTGACCTGACCTGACCAGGAATATTTTCTCTAGACATTGCTGGATTATAATAAATTTTTTATTCTGAAGGTAATACCAAAAATAGTAGTCTACCTCTCCCCCTCCCTCCCCCCGTGCGTTATAGCCAACCTGCGTACACTCCAAGGACCTGCATACGATTAATAAAGGTGTGTCATTGCTGTTTGACACACTGAATACTTCATTCAAATAGAGACACAAAAGTGAAAGGTTATTATTAGATTGCATCTGCACACCCGACATAATATTCAAATCTCCATCGGCTGTTATTACATTCAATATATTCAAGTATTATCACGACCGAGTAAGCACCTCTGGCGTGTTGTATCCCGTTTTAAGTACGCCATAGTGTTGGTTACTTTCGCAGAGTATTAAACAGAATGGAGATAGAGGTCGTTGCTTGCATCAAGCTCATATTTCGTAGCGCAGAACGTTTCACTGATCACAGTTGGTTATAGGCCTACAGGTGGAATGCTTTACAACATTATTTCTATTTGAATGAGAGCTAAATAGTATTCGCCCATTACTGTTGACGTTTATATTGAATATTGTTGTTGTTGTTCTTCCAATTGCTGGTTCTGTTTACTGTTGCTGCTGTTTTTGCTGTTACTGAAAAACATTGCTGTTACTGAAGGACATTGTTATCAATTGACGAAGTGCGTTGAATTGAACACTTGGTCATGTTTAGGGTAAGT
>JAECMU010033642.1:0-11625 GCA_016106625.1 Dracogyra subfuscus | reverse complement strand
CCCCCCCCCCCCCCCCCCCCCGAAGTTAGAGTAAATCCTCAGATTCGAGCAAAATAAAACGATAAAGACATTCGGTCAAAATGAAGTTGTATGAAACGTTTTCGTCGTGTATTTTCAAAACCACAATATTAGTTGTAATCCCTGAAAATTCGTTTGCAATTCAATAGCGGTTTGGCAGAAATGCTAATAAAATATAAATATTAATGCCGCCTGCCGCCTCCCCACACACTACACAAATGTGAGCCTGTACGCCTGTGACAGTCTATATATCCGTGTGGGGCCTCGCTAAGACCGTTAAGATGTGTATTGGTGGTACTAAACCAAATAACTTCCAGCTGGGTCAAAGTTCGAGATAGAGAAGTGCAGACCACAAGTCCTGTGATCGGTTATAAATGTGAGTATGTTGGTTGTACAAAATAATAGTTCAATCTGGGTAAAAAGAACAACAACACAATTTTATTTAATCTAGTATCAATATGTCAAGTAGCCTTGTGCTTGAAACATTTATGGGGTACCTGTAAAAAGAAAGTACTCGAATTTTGTGTGGAACCAGGGTAGTCATAACCTTAATTTCAGAAACGAGCAGCTTGACCCCATTTGTTTTCTTTCTGAATCACTTTAAGTGTGAGGGGTAGTAGTATTTATATCCGTTGCGTTTATGTCGATTGATACGCTGCAGATAAACGTTTTAGCCAAATATGTTACCATTATCTTCTATGCGATTTGATTTGGTAGTATACACCCTGAATGGTGTAGTGTTGTGCGGAAATATAGATCTTGAGAAGCTGAATCCATCTGAACAAGAGAAAATCAGTCAGGGTATAGTCCAGTGGTCATGGCTAGCATAGTGGTGCAGACGGCTCCGGTACGAAACAGTACCAATGTAAAACAAATTAAAGTCTAGAAAACAGAACTAGGATTAACCCAGCTTCCTATTTCTTCTAAGTGGGGCGGTCTTCTAGATCTTCCAGTGCTGTTTGGACAACTCGAACAACCGGAGCGTTCTGCAGAATGGCTGTCATACTAAATCAACTAAAAAGCAAAGAATTTTATCAGAATTAATCCACCCTGGTGGAGCAGGCTGTCGAAATTAGACGCGTCTTAGCGTTCAGTAAGTCCCGATGGTCGCATACATCCTAGTAGAAAATTCCATTTCGTTGACAAAAACAACAAAATGGAGAATTCCCAAGTCGAGCACGCGAAAGCGCATATCAGTGACACGACAGGTGTTACCGCTGCGAGCTCCACACTGGGAATAATCCACTTATGACAATGTTAACGGCTCACTAGCGTGGTGTAATAAAGATCACTACAGGGTATTGTCTGTCATTTTGTTGCTACACACATTTACTGATGCAAATTAATTGATTTTGTTCTTTACAGGAGACTGGCAAGTAAATCAGAGACGTTTTTTATCGATGTGGCCGTCAAGGGATGCGTCATCCACATGTCTAGAAGTTGGGACTAGGGACTAGTTACCGGACTCGCGAATCGGTCCAATATTACACCCGATAATTGTTAGCCCTACCATTTCTGTCATCGGCCGACATCTTGGAAACGTTTGCCTGAGAGCTCGGGCAAAGAACGGGTCATTGGTTCAACTTCAACGAACAGATTACATGGACAGGCAGTGGATGAACCATCCTGGCTACAGATTTTCAAAACTATCGTAACGTTACGATATCGTAAAACCATCGTAAGCTTTGATGTCACATTGTCGCTTGCCATACCCTACAATGGTTTTACGATATGGTAGCGCTAAGATTACTTTAAAAATCTGGGCCCTGTATTGGATATACCATCGTGGTGTGTGTTTTGGGTTGAACATCCGCCCAAACAATGACGTAGAAGGTATATTGTTATTATCGATTTAATTCATAAGTGAACAATGAATGTTTTGTTTTTTGTTTTTTAATTTAATGTTGTTGTTTAGTTTTATTACAATCATGTGTGAATACACATCCACATTGTAGACCAAGCAGTAATGACCTGGCATTTCATTTTAACTTATTTTCATGCTACTATCCAATTAAGTTTCAAGCACGCTGTCTTGGGCACATACCCCAGCTATCTGGGCTGTCTGTCCAGGACAGTGAGTTAGTTGTTAGTGATAGAGAAGAGGGTGTAGTGGTCTTACATCAACCCACTGAATCGTTAAAATTCGCTCTTGGTGGGAGCCGGTACCGGGATGCGAACGCTGTACCTTCCAGCCTTATGTCCGATGGCTTAACCTCCAGATAAGACTTGGTCCACCTGTACATGTTGCCACATATACCGGGGTTTGGTTTTGTAGCTTTGCTAGCAGGCCATCGTTCCAGATCTTGTTAAAGGCCTTTTGCAGATCAATGACAACCTTCTGTGCTTGAAAAGCATCTTCGATTACTTGCGACAGGTAGGTGGCCTGGTCTTCTGTGCTGCGGGATTGTCTAAAGTCTGCCTGTTTTTGAGTGATGATGTTCTCAATGTCAAGAAACTGTTGAAGCTGATAGTTGAAAATGCGCTACAGCTATTTAGACGGATGAGTCTGTAGCTGCTTGTCTTTTGTTTGTTTTTACCTTTTTTAGTACCTCTTTCCAGATTTGTGGCACCTTGCTTTCAGACCAGCTTATGTTTAAAACTTCCAACAGCTTGGATTTCGCAGTATTGCCTAGGTGTTTCAGTATTTCATTAGTAATACCATCCGGTCCTGGAGATTTCTTATTTTTAGATGTTTGGGAGCGTTTTCAAGTTCTGGTAGAGTTTTAGTATTCATCATGGAATCTTGCGGGATAGCTCTGTTTGCTGTTTTTCTTTGTTCCCTTCGTGCTTCTTTCATCTGACTTGCTGTGCTGGTAATACCACTTTCCTTGGTATAGGTCTTTACTAAAAAGTCAGCTGATTTCTTACCCGTGAGTGTATTTCCATCCTTCATTAGAGTGATCTTCTGTCCATAGGATTCTTCCTCATTTAGTTGTATTGTAAGTTTTTGTAATTTGGTGTTGTCCTTTTCAAGTTTGAGTGTAGCAGTTTTGCCTCTCCAGCTTTTTCTTTTGAATTCAGTCTTGGTTCTGAGGTATGTAGTTTTATCATGCTGGTACTTTAAGTTGTTGTTTTGGCTCGGATTAAACTCTGCTTCTTCCCTTATCCGGGTCAATTCATCATGTGCCATTTGAAGGGTTTTTTTTATTCCAGTAAGGAAAACATACTTTTCTGATTTAATGATTTGGAGGTTGAATTCCTTCACTACAGTGTCTCTGTTTCTTCCCTACACTTCAATTTCTTGGTTAACTCGTTCGTGTGAAGTTTGAAAAGTTCCCATTTGGCTTTCTTGTAGTTCCACCTTGGGGACTGTGAAGCTGTATGGATTTTGCTATCACTTAAGGTTAGGCGGACCGGTCAATGGTCACTTCCCCCTAGCTGTTGTTCTACTTCTCGACTAATGACGTTATGTACATCGTCGGTACCGAAGGCAAGTTCTGGGGAAGCTGTGGAATGCCAACGCCTGGAGTAAAATGTTGGTTGATCAAGTCGGTCATTGATGAGATTAAAAGGTTATGGTTTTTTTTCATCTTGCTAGCTATCTATCTCCTCTTCTCTTTTGTCAGTGTTGTTGTAAACCCAGCTCTGGGATTGGATGTTGAAGTCTTCAACAAGTAGGAAGTTACTGTCTGATGTCTGAATATCATCAAGGGAGAGTTATTTGTCATGTGGGCAGTCAAATTTACAATGTAAAGCTCAAACGTTTTTGTTTTGATCTTGACCGCAATGAATTCAGCTTCCTCCATATATCTATTGGTTTCAATGGCAACGATGTTGTTCCTAACGAGAGTAACTACCCCACCCTTGGTTCTTTCACTGCGATCACGTCTGAAGGTCTAGTAACCTCTGATCTTGAAGTTTGTTGATTCTTTTAGGTGGGACTCTTGGATATAACAGATGTTGATCTGGTTTTCATGCATAAAATGCTAAAGCTCTGTCTTCTATTTTGGAACTCCCTTGGCATACTAGTGCATTTTGTTGATAGGGGTGTTTTCTATTATTACTTTTTGTCTTGTCAGTAGCTTTACATCTTAGTCCCGTGGCTCCGAGAAACGGTCGGGAAGGACTTCCAGTAGCTGGGGATGGGCCCCCTCGGGGTATGAAGCCCGGCGTTGCACCTGCCTGGTAAATCATCACAGGGCTAGCACCGATCGCGTCATTATTTAACAGAAATGTAGTCATAATAGCTGTTGTTGCATGGCATTGTAGTCTGTTAGAGTGCGCCGTGAGGCCCAATACCTCTGACTTTAGCACTCGAGGTTTCTGTTTGGGTTACCTCACCCTCAGTCCATTACAGTCTATCATCTACCCATTGACCAGTCCAGCATGGGTGTCCCTAACACAAACCAAAGCTCCAAATGGCAGCTCTCTGGATCACTGAGACATACAAGCTCCCTCACCACGTCAAGGAATGCACTCTGAAGGGAGGCGATACCCAATGACCGCTGTAAGTCAATGTGCTCTAATGGTGTTGTTAAACAAAACAAAGTTTTTAATTTTGGCTATTTCATGGTCTCCTTTTCGCCTCGTACAGAACAAGGAAAGGAAATGGTTTTATTTAACGACACACTCAACACATTTTATTTACGATTATATGGCTTAGGACATACGGTTAAGGGAGGAAACCCGCTGTCGCCACTTAATGGGCTACACTTTTCGACTAACAACATGGGATATTTTATATGCACCATCCAACAGACAGGATAGTACAAACTACGGCCTTTGTTACACCAGTTATGGACCATTAGCTGGAACGAGAACTAGCCCAATGGGCCCACAAACGGGAATCGATCCTACGGAACACTCTGTACTGCAAGGCCCTGTGCTGTAATATATATACAAATACAGCTTTCTCGACAAATTACTTCAATATTCAGGTATGTGCTCGTAACGGTTGTCTTCCGGACGGAACAAAAGAAGTCTCTTAATTGTATGAAATGGCTTGTTGGATACTCTAAGTGACGATCAATTAACCGCCGCGACTGATTGTATCTAAAAGTATCTAAAAGGAAACAGACCGATTCCAGCAACACTTACCACGCCATAACACTGCCGTTACAAGCGGAAACACGCACTGAGGCGAACAATACCATCTGCTACATTAAATATCAATAAAAGCAGCGTGGTAGATTCATCTAATTAAAATAAAAATAAAAAACGCTGTGAAAACTCCATTGTCCTGCAGTGATTACAAGATAAAACATTGTGGATACAGTGAGACTTGGATAATCCGATCTCCCGTAATTCGGAAACCCAATATTACGGACATACAAATAGCGAGTTCTTTGCACTTTGTAAAGTTATTCAATACTATATAGTACTCGTTCTAGCCAGTGCAGCTGCTGGTATATCAAAAGTCGTGGTATTTGCTATCCTGTCTGTTATGGTGCATATAAAAGATCCATTGCTACAAATCCGGTTTCCTCTCTAAGACTATATGCAGGACATCCAATAGCCGATTATTAAAAAAAAATCAATATGCTCTAACAGTGTCGTTATACCAAACAAACATAGTTTTACATACTAGTAATCATTGTTTAATTAGTCCAGATATTTAGATAAAAAAATCGGACGATCATTATCCTAAATCGTAAGACAGGGGGTGGGGATGGGGGAGGGGTCAACAGCTCGCACAATGCTAGAGCAAATCCTTAAATTCGGGCAAAAACGATAAAGATATAGGGCAAGATGTGCTAACCTTGTGGTCTTTGGATGTATTTCCATCATTCTAATTGCAAAATGTGTTAAATCCATTTCAAATTACACAGTGATTTGTTTGCAATCCGAAATAGCTGTTCGGCAATAATGCTAATATAAAAACATTTTGTTTCCCATTTTCCTTTAATTCGTGAAAATGGGGAGCCCATACGCCTCAAGCGAGCACTCAGCCAACTAAGCTAAATCCCGGCCCTCTCAAAAAACGAGGTTTAGCTGTGTGTTTTTACAGTTTACTTTAAAGGGACATTCCTGAGTTTACTGCAGGGTTTGTTTTTTTAGATGTTATCGACTAATAAAATGTTTGAACGATTAAACTTACGTATTAAATATATTTTCTTGTTTAGAATATTAGTGGCTGTATATTAAACGTGTTTCTGATCGTTCTAATATTTGTACTAGGTTAATTTTCATTATATTTAAATAATAATAATAATTAAAAAACCAATTGTACGTATGAAATTATTTGAAGACAAAGTCTAAACAAGAAAATATATTTAAGATGTAAGTTTAGTCGTATAAATATTTTATTAATAGGAAATATCTTACAATGCAACAAATTCAGGAATGTCCCTTTAAATGTAGGCTATATGTATGCACTACACTAATGGAACTGTCTGTTTGTCCGAGAGATGAGAAAATGGAACAAAGACGTGTATATAATCAGTTTGAAATAGGTTCTTGCATCAGACATCAATTCTGCAGGTATGGCAAATCAATAGGCTAGATTTCGTAACCAGGTTACGAGAACAAAGGTTTGAGAAATATACTAGCGGAAACAAGTTCCTGTGTATGGTAAAAAGTTGAATAAAATCATAATCGCAAGTTGTAAAATAATAACATGTTCAAGAGACATGTGCCCAACCATTATGTTCAAAACTGTATACTCGATATTGCTATCGCACGTGTTATTCGTGTGCCGCACGTGCAAGACTCGTAACCAGATTTGCAGATCACGTAGTACAGGTGCACATGTCCTTGTTAATTTTGCAACGGAAAACTGTAGAGGCCTAAACCACTGTCTAGAAAAACAACTCTGATTAATTTTAGACGGCTTTTACGCCATGCCACGCCTATCTGAATTTGAACGTCACCGCGCGGTCGGGATGCTCGAAACTGGAATGGCGCATAACGAGGTCGCAAAACGTTTTAGTAAGCATCGAAACGCGATGCAGAATTTGTGGCGACGTCACAAACAGAAAGGCAACACCAAAGACAGACCACGTTCAGGTCGCCCGCATGCGACGTCACAAGCACAGGACAACCATATTCGGGTAACACATTTTCTGAATCGATTTCGGGCGGCAATTTTGACAGTTCGCAACCGTTTATTGGAGCACAACATGAGGCCGCGACGCCCAGCAATACGTCCTATTCTGCTACGACGTCATCGAAATGAGCGTCTAGCATGGAGTAGACGGCACTTACGATTCACCCGTCGCGACTGGTCAGGTGTGCTATTCACCGATGAGTCCAGATTCCATTTAGACAGTAGTGATGGTCGAAATCGAGTCTACAGACGTGTTAACGAACGCTACGCTGACGCTTGCGTTGTGCAACGTGCAGGTTTCGGCGGCGGGAGCGTCATGGTGTGGGGAGGCATCACATCACATGGGAGGACGCAGCTGAAGATTTTGGCTGGAGATCTGACTGCCGTACGCTACAGGGATGAGATCATAAGACCGCATGTGCTCCCGTTCCTTCAAGGTCAACGTGGCGCCGTCATGTTGCAGCAAGACCACGCTTGCCCTCACGTCGCACGTGTAGTGACCGACTTCTTGAGACAGCAGAATGTCAACACACTGCCTTGGCCCTCTGTTTCGCCTGACCTGTCGCCCAATGAGTACGTATGGGACGAAATGGAGAGACGCCTACGTCTCCTGCGAAACCAGCCATTGACCTTGATCAAACTGGGTCGTGACCTTGTTCAGGTCTGGAACAACATCCCACAAGGGTTTCTGAACCATCTGGTGTCATCAATGAGAAGTCGTTGTCAGGCCTGTGTGCACGCACACAGTGGCCATACACGGTACTGACATTGTGAATTCACTTTCGACGCCACTCCTCTTTATGACCCAGAGATTGGTAACAACAATGTCAGACGCTTTTCCTTCTGGATTTGGTATTGTGCGTAAATGGCAAATAAATAATGTGTGAAATAATTGTGTTGATTTAATTACAAATAAGAAAATCACACCACTTTTAGTAATGCACAGGAACTTTTTTCCGCTAGTATCGACTGCTTTTGTGAAAATTGTTAGGGTCTACGTTGTATACTTTCCACTGTTATTCAACTTCAAAATGTGGAGAATATTTTCATCTAAATTTGTTTATTATAATTATTGTTATTATTATTTTAATTATTATTATTATTTTAATTATTATTAATCAGACTGTGCATCAAAACAAAATTAATGGTCTCAAACTTTTGTAAATGGTTGACATTTGTGACTTATGTGGACACGCAATAATTGAGCAAGATCGCCCCATGTTTACAATTCATCAATTAATAATTGGGTGTGGGGTGGTTTTGGAAATATCCCTATTGGTTGCACCTTTTCCCCCCGCAATCTTTAATTTGTTTTGGTCATATGACACGACTCATAAACGGTTTCCACTGCTCTGTTCTGTGACTTCCATATTTCTTCATATTTTCACATACAAAATATTTTTCTGTAAGCAATAAAAAGTCGAAAACAGTGTTTGTTGTGATATTGTCAGTGGTTCCAAATGTAACAAGTTCAAGAGAGAGTTTCAGATCGGATACACATTGACATAATTCCATTAACCAACTTTAAAAGGCGAAAGAGTTTGTTGTTAATATTATGTGTAAAATTCTATATTGAAACCATCTTAATTTTGTTTCCTGTATAGATATAAATGATTTTAGATAGATACTAGGCCAATCAAGATCAGAGAGAAAATGATAATGCCACTTAGATACTGCGGTATTTTGAATATCACAAAATGTCAATGTAATATAATTTCGAACCTTTCTTGATACAGCAAAGTTGACGTTGAACAGGCGAATCAGCGAATCATCTAAAGGTACATTTGTTGCCATTCTTGTAATTTTTAATTGGGTAAAATAAGAATTAAGAGAATTAATGACACCATAATATTCTAAGGAACACACATTTAATTGATATAATTCATTAAAAAAAATTAAATTATAAAATTCACCATTTTCTTTTACAAGATCGCAAATCTGTGAAATACCCTTTGCTAACCATTTCCATTTAAAGAAACTTTTACTGTCTATTTTTATATGTGAATTGTGAAAAATTGGTTCAGATAAAAAGTCTTCAAACGTTGTTACTTTTATGGCTACAGAAAAATCATACAAGGCATTAAGGCAATCTTTCCGATATACATTATCTACATCTCTAATAAGACGTTTTGGAAAATAATTACCAAATGAAGCTAAGTAACGAAATTGAGGAAAACATGCAAATAAAATTGGTTTCCAGTTTGGGTCTTTTGTCTTCGGTTTTCTTAACCATATAATTTTAAAACCTTCTATGTATTTAAATATGTCTACCATTCCAAGACCTCCGTCTTTAACAGGTTTACAAAGAGTGTTTTAGTTCCATACGAATTGGAACAATATGCAGTTTAATTAATTTTGAAATAATTCAGACGGGTTCGGCAATGTTAGTAGTAAATAGTTAAGTTTCGATATTAATAGTGCTTTTATTTTTACAGCTATTTTACCAAGTGGTGTTAACATTATTTTCATCCGATTATTTATAATTTGCTTAATTTCAAACAATTTAGACTCATAATTAAGTTTACTCATTTTACTAAGATCTGTACTGAAGACAATTCCGAGTACTTTGAAGGATTCAGAGTTTCATTTTAGACTGAGATTGTCTAAGATTCTTACGGTGCTGTTTCTACGCGAGCCAATCCAAATAACTTCAGATTTATTATTATTGATTTTTAATCCAGATAATTTAGAAAATAAATTCATTAACAGTTTGTTCAAAGGACATCCTACTATCATACTAAAATTTTTTTACATTTTTTCTTATTAATCCTGCTAGAACTTCTACACAACAAGGACAATATACGGGGATAATGGGTCTTCTTGCCTGCAGTCTCTGTAGATATAAAAGGAGGAAGACATATTTCCATTAACAATCACACTAGATTTAATATTTTGATATAAAAAAAACACCCATAAATCCATCGTTTAATACGTGCACCAAATCCCCCCACCCCCAAATCTAGTCTTTTGTGTGAATGACCACGAGATTGTATCAAAGGCTTTTTAATATCTATTCGAAATAACATCCCTGGGATATTGTGAGTTTAAGTATAATGTAAAAAACAATACTAGATCCGAATATTATCACCAATGTATCGTTTTGACATAAATCCAGTTTGGTCTTCGTTAATTAGATAATGCAGTACGCGTTTTAGTCTTTCGGATATGCATGCGTATGCTAATTTATAAATAACATTTAACCAGGAAATTGAACGCCAGTTAGACAGGAAGCGCGTTGGCGTATCACCTTTTGGTATACACGTTATTACGTTTTTGTGTCATCAATAATTCTCCTTTAGTAAATGCATAGATAAGATATCCAAGGACAAAACAACCTACATCGTTCCAGAAAAATGTAAAGAATTCAGTAGTAAAGCCGTCAGCGCCCGGACCTTTATTATTACTAGTTTGTTTAAGAGCCTGGGATAGTTCTTCATATGTCAGCAAACCGTCTAAAAAATCAGACTGTTCATTGCTAAGTTTATTTTTATTCTCGACCGAGAGAAAATTATTTAGATCTATGTCAGCTATCATATTTTCTTTAGACGAATATAGGTCTTCATTAAAGGATTTTGTCTAGCATAATATCTTTTTTTTCCCCGGTAATTATTGATTATCGTGACAGCCATATGGCAATAATTGCATTTATATGATAACTTACGTCATTTTATTTGTTTCTAGGCTGGAACTATAATGAGATGCATACATAACGTCATGGACTTTTGACTAAATATTTCCTGATAGAAATGTCATATCATATACATTAAGCACTAGGATAAATAGTGTATTGGTAACAACTGTAAGTTAAAGAGAATATTGCTTAAATCGAGAACAAATGGAATAACAAAAAAGAACTGGGCGTTTATTACAATAACGCATCATGGCATATATAATAATCGTGTTGCACGTACGTTGCCTGCACTCGTCTCCCTATAAAAGCAACCCTTGTTTTGTTTTCCTGTCATTCTTCAATATGCCACGATTAAATAATGCTGAGAGAAATAATGCCATTGGAATGATCAACGCTAGAATAACAAAATGCAATCATTACCCAACAATTTCAAGTTCATGAGTCGACAATAATTCGATTAAGACACGATTTCTTGCATCAACGATCGACTCGCCCTGGAGTGCCACCTGTCACGTCAGTCAGACAGCACCGTCACATCCGCCTGCAACATCTTCGAAACGGATGCAGCCACGGCTAGAGCCACAGTTGAAAACAGCAGACATTACATTAGTGTCCGTACAGTTCATATACGTCTTATAACGTTTGACATAATGTGTCGCCGTCCCTACCAAGGTCCGGTACTAACCCACAGACATCGTCTTGCAAGACAGCGTTGGGCAGCAAATGGTGCAAATCGTCAACGCAGAGGATGGCGGATTTTTTGTTTTGTTTTGTTTAACGACGCACTCAACACATTATAATGACGGTTATATCGGCGTCGGACATATGGTTATGTCGAGAAAAAACGCCAGTGGTTAGCTGACGGGGATCGATCCTAGACCGACCGCGCATCAGGCGGGCACTGTACCACTGGGCTATGCTGCCCGCTAGGATGGCGGAATGTTTTTATTTGTTTCTGACGAATCGCGATTCAACCTTAGTTTTGACGATT
>JAECMU010033611.1:3672-15290 GCA_016106625.1 Dracogyra subfuscus | reverse complement strand
CTCCCCAGTCCAGGACAGGAAAGGTGGGGGGGAGAGGAGGGACCGCCTGCACTGGCAGGTGCAAGACAGTACCAGCAGCCCGACCAAGGTCGGTAGCAGGCGGGGGTGGGGTGATGGTGCAATGGAATTTTGAATGGTATTATGCCAAAGAGAAAAAGTGAGCAAATTTGGTTGCTGAAATTAGGCGCTATTTGATGTACCAGATGTGGTGCACTGGCTGGAACAAGAAATAGCCCACTGACGAGGATTGATCCCAAACAGACCTCATAACAAGCGAACACTTTATCACTGAGCTACATCTCGCTCCCACCCCAAGTTTATAATGTCATGTTTTAATATCTTGGGTCTTCTACAAAAAAAATACCCAAAAAACAACACGTGTTGATACCATTGACAAATTTCTTTATTTTACTGAAAATCAAAATCAAAATAAAATATTTAGGAAAAAGGTTGATCATAGAGGTGCAGAAATGGGGAAACACCCAAGCCTATACGGCATGTAATCAGTTAACTACCAAGACACGTAAATGTAGCTAGTGCCAGGTTAGTGATCAGCAAAGTGATTGAAAATGCCAGTGGTAGGTATATCTAGAAGGGAATATCCATAAAGAAACATACCAATGTAAAATTATTCATTGAATGTCAAATAATTTATAATTTCAAACCTGCTCTACCGGACAGATGTATTAATTTAAGCAGTCACCAGGCATGGATCTAGAAAAAAATTAATGGGGGGTGGGGGTAACATTATTGCAAAGTAGTGTCAGGGTTGAAAAGTAGCAGTCACCCGGTCGCCCGTGGAGACCTTTATTGGTTAAGGGCGACTAACAATTTTACAAAAATAGTCCGTTGGGCGACCATCGACTTTTAGCGTCTTAAGAGTTTGGTGCCAGTTAAAAAAGATATGCACTAAAACACACCAGAATATGAAATAAGAATAGATCAGTATGCTTTTATCCTTTGTAATAAGAAAAAACCCACATTGGCTGTTCTAGCCTTTAGTCTTCACTTTTAATAACGTTTTCATATGAATTAATAACGTTTTCATATGAATTTTCACTTTATTCATTTATAATCGGTTTACTTTTGGCGCAAACAGACTACTAGTATATATAATACAGTGAGCACATGGTTATTATTTAACAAGTTTGTTTTGTTTAACGACACCACTGGAACATTTATTTTACTTAATCATCCGCTATTGGATTATTTAACAAAGAACATTCGAGTTTTGAATTTGAATGTGCAGTTATCTTTCAGTGTGATAATTGGAGGGCTAGTTGAATTTGAGAAGGACCAGTAAGATTATTTTTCAACTGGCCCTGCTGGCAACCATGGTTTTCATGTTAACTTTCAACCCTGTAGTGTGTAAGTGAAAATAAATCTTCAAAGCAGTAGCAACAAAAGCAGCAACAATAACAAAGGCAGCAGCAGCAGTAAAAGCAGTCACCACCACAATCACAACCAGCAAATGCAGCAAAGCCAGAGCCAGAGGCCTAGGAGTCGGAGCCAGAGCTGCTGGTAATGCTGCTGCTGTGGTGATGGTGGTGGCTGCTGCTGTTTTTGCTGCTGCAGGGAAGGTTTATTTTTACTTACACACTACTCTACTTTAGCTATGGATATTGGGGAAAAACAACTATAAGTAAATCCATTGATTGTATTCGATGTATTCAACAGCAGTCATACATAATTGTGGGGACCATCCAAACTACACTGATGACATGCATGAATTTTACATGTGCACAAATTGCTGAACATATATTTGGTATATTTAAAGGTTGAATAATATATGATATATAATATATATATATATATATATATATACGCGGCAAAGTACATGTAGGTCAATCTTTACTTTGTTTTATACAATATTTATAGCAACCGACAACAAAATATGATACCACCACTTGCCAGATAACCACTAGAGAACATTGATTTATTAATGGCACCACACCACCATTTGTCGTGTCGTTACTAGTTGTAGCAGCTTCATATAGTCCGGTTTAGGAAATAGGTCCTCATTAGAAAAATAATAATAAATATAAATAGTTATTTTTCAAAGTTTTCTTTGATGATTACAGGTAGATTGACCTTTGTAGTAACTAATGACCCAGTAGTTGTACATTATTTGGTATTGTCATTACTAAGGAAAAGCATTTGTAATTGTGCTGTGCGGTCAGATGCAAATGGATGCATAATAGCAAAATGAGACGGGGCCCCCGACATTTGGATGGTTAATGAAAAACTTTTGTGGTCAACCCCTATTGATTTTTTGCATGCCAGTCGACGAGTGAACGTAGTTTCAAAAATTGGTAGTCACTTAATCCTTGCGATATCATGCTATTTTTGACACAATTTAATCCGAGGCAATATTAGCATGTAGATACATTGGAAAATAAATGGTGGTGCGCAACCTAATCATTGGCTATTGGATGTCAAACAAATTTGGAGTTTTAGAGAGGAAACCCACTACACTTTCCCATTAGTAGCAAGGGATCCTACACTATCCCATAAACAATAAAGCACATACCACAGCCTTTGTCCAGTTGTGGTGCACTGGATGAAATGAGAAAAAAACAATCAGTTGAATGGATCCACCGAGTTGGTTCGAGGCTGTGATGGAAGCACCTCGAGCAAGCACTCAACATACTGAGCTCATTGTCTGAGTCGAGTAAGATCCAGCCCAAGTTGGGACTAGGGCCATGGGCGTTGTTCCTCTAAGTAGGTCAAGACCAGTCTAAGTAGGTCAAAGCAAGTCAAGGCCAGTTGGACAGATCAAGTCACGTGTCAAGGTCACAAGAAAGGTTATAGTCACAGAAAGTAGGTGAAGTTCACGGAAAGTAGGGCATGAGGCTATACAGGCCTTTATACTACTCCTACATACCTTTAATGAATCCAGTTTGATATTTAAAAAATAAATTGACTAAGTACGGATTTGTTTCTATTTCATGCACAAGATAGTAAGTGTTGAAATAAAAATTAATTACCTCAGTCATTGCCAGTCTTTCTTGAGATGGAATTATCTGTCTGAACTAGTGTTCTTTTTATAAATAGTAGGTCAAACCAGAAATAAAATGTTTATGAATTGTTCCATCGTCAGATGAAAGTAGCATTTAAACCTCCCTGTGTCTAGTTCAAGTTCCTTGATAAAAACGATGGCATTGAGTTCTATATATTTTGCAAGATGCTGTGTACCCAAAACTTCCTCTTACACATTTTTTATCAAGCTGTCTCCTATAAAAATACATTAAAACCAATTTACTAGAAAATCCCATTTCTTTCTATTTAGCTATTTTTCTTTCATTTCTGCTAGAGGCACTGTGTATTGAGAGTCTAGCAGGAACAGGGAATATGATTAGATAGGATAACATATTAACGTGAATACAAGGAAGAGCATTCTCATTAAAAAAAAGTTACATCATTTTGCCATATGCTTTCAACCAGTTACATTGCATGGCAATGCAATAAAATAACATGATTTGGCATCCATGTTCAGTGCAGTAAAATTAAGATGCATAGCACTATTTTACTTCATTCCTCAGTCTCATTATCATCTAATGTAAGAGTACTCGAGGATCAAACTCGACCAGGACCCGAGTACTTCAGTCCAATATTTTGGACTTGTGAAGACCCTACTGCATACATGTGGGCATTATTGACGCTTCATTGCCGATGTGCTGCATTAGTGTGGGACGGCCTTTATAGTGATAGCGAGTGATGCCAACTTTCACAAACTGTTTGACTGGTTCCTGATGTGGTAATTCAGTTCAACATGAAACCAGCCATGCGAGCGTTCTCCTGGTCAGTTTGGATTTCACAATAAAACATTAGCAGTATGTGATCTGTGGTCCATCTGCTAAAACTACTCTTGTCCCACAATGACAATATTTAATTTCCTCAACTTCACACAATGAATAAACTTGCAAAGTTGCAAGTTGCTTCAACTAAAACAGACAACACCAAAACAACCGTTTACCACCACCATGTTTATTGGTATAAAACTGCTTAATATAAAACTATATATAATATATAGAAGCTTTACAAATAATAAAAGATATAATTAAAAAAATGTACTTTAAAAAGTATATCAAAAGCAGACTGATGTCTTTAAAAATAGAAAATATGATCATATGTGAAGTTAACAACTGACATGTATAAAGTACATTGTCAGATAAAAGATAGCCATATGAAAAACATCATTCTACTGAAAGCATTATGCATTGCCTGCAAGCCAAAAATCTTCTAGACAAAGATTCTGTTGTAATTATCTGTACATGTATAATTATGATAATGAAATAACCTATTAAAAAAACCATAGTAACAATAATCAAATATTATGCATGGAATTTTCATATTTATATTTCACAAGAAAATAATGCACATCAACACACTATAAACACTAATACTAGCAGAAATAAACAGAGAATAATACACGAGTGACCGTTAGATACCATTTATCTCTAACGAGTAAAAGCGAGTTTGATGTTCTCACCAATGGACGTGTAAGAAAAATATTTAATGGCAATACGAGTCTATTCCTAATCATTCAACTAATGACTTAATGCAACAAAACAAACTGAAAGCACCCCATCCCCTGAGCAGCCCTTACATATTCCCTATTTTCGTAAATTTGTTTTACTTTTAAAACTTTTAAATATTTAAAAAAGAAAGAAATATTTTATTTATAACGACACACTCAACACATTTTATTTACGGTTATATGGCATCAGAAATATGGTTATAGACCACAGATTTTGAGAGGAAATCCGCTGTTGCCACTATATGGGCTACTCTTCCGATTAGCAGCAAGGGATCTTTTATTTGCTCTTCCCACAGGCAGAATAGCACAAACCATGGTCTTTGTTGAACCAGTTATGGATCACTGGTCGGTGCAAGTGGGTTACACCTACCCATTGAGCCTTGTGGAACACTCACTCAGGGTTGGGAGTCGGTATCTGGATTAAAATTCCCATGCCTCGACTGGGATCCAAACCCAGTACCTACCAGCCTGCCACGACACAACCGAGGCTGGTATTTAAATACTTTGGTATAAATTGATCTATACCTTTTTTCAAAATATAAGGGCTGGGATGGCTGGATGTTTTCAAATTGTGAAGACAGAAATGTGATTATTTTCAGAATTAAGACTGCATTAAACATTATTTATTCTTGTTTATGGATTTTTCTTTACATCTGTCAATAAAATAGATCAGATTAAATATTTGATCCAAGTTCTATGGTCGTATGTATTTATTTATTATGTTTTTAACACACAGAGTTTGTCCATCAAATAATTCAGTTGCCTGTCAAAGAATTAAATTGTTGCCCTGGGCCCAATTTCACTAAAGATCGTAAGCCTAGTTTTGCACGTAAACGTAAATACTACTAAACAACAATTCTTATTACTGTTGTTGTACAATAAATAGAGTTAAAAATAATAAACATATTTCATTTAATTTTTGTCATCAAAATGCTCCATTTGATGTTTTTATGTAAGTGGTATCTAACGGACATGAATGTATTATTCTATTTGTTACATATCCTCAAAAACAAGGTTTGAAGCAAATTTTAACTATTTTTTCGACAAAGTTATTTATAGCCGTTGCACTTGTAGCTGACTTACACGTCAAAGACACATGATTGTGAGCTTAACTATATGTCACAGTAATAAATTTTCATCACGCTGGGTTTTTTTATTATTGGATGTACATGTATGGCATTGGTGACCTGGTCATCACCTAGGAGCAGCCAGTCATATGTCTTGAAATCATTAACATAAATAACATGATGTTCTTACCAATGGGTGTGTAAGAAAAATATTTAATGGCAATACGAGTCTATTCCTAATCATTCAACTAATGGCTTAATGCAACAAAACATACTGAAAGCTACAACATACATAGACATATATAATAATCTAAACTAATAATCATAACTGTAAACTGAAGGCGAGTGTGTTCTGTGCTGTGATTGGTTAATTATATTCTTTTTCCGGGATCAAATGAAAATAACACCCGGAAATCTAATGGAGTCATTAGAAAGTGACATCATTAGTAATTGGAACAGGCCAAGTTGGTGGTTCAAGGGTTTACAGTTAGATTGTAGCCCGGTATTTTTTTCAATAAATACCAAATATACAGTTAGTTCTGTAGAAAAACTATTCAGTTTACAATAGCAATAACCATATGGAGTTTTTAGATTTGTGGGCGTTATTGTCTATTCTACCATGACTTTGGAAAATACTCAATTCTGATTGACCAGTTACCTTAAATCCTAGGTGACAAATCATGGTGAGTCACCTAAGATTTAATAAGGCCGCTTTACTGACGTATGAATACAACACAGTATTTACAAACATGTCAGCCAAACAAAGGGTCACCTTTCACATCGGTACGCTTCTGGACATTTTTGATATAAATCCAGACTGGTTTGAAGACGAAATGTATGTAGAGTTGCCAAAATAATAAAATAATGAAAGTAAGTACAAAAAGAGCTGTTTTAACCAGAAGAAATGGCAAAATAGATTTATAATACTGTAGCCTACGCTGCCTAGTTATAACAGACGATCAAATTTTGTTACGGTCGACGACAGTCACTTTTCGCACCCTTGTTTTGGCTTCGTACACAGTAAATAAAACATATCCAACGGTAATTTGTTGATATGATATATTTGACAAAAGGTACTTTTTATTTCTTTCATATTTTGAAACTTAAAATTAATTATTTTCTACAGAATTATGAAAACTTAAAAACTACCAGCCTGTAAACCGCTTGTTTTTAGAAATTTGACAGGGATCACGGTTAGTAGACCGGTTTTTATTTTTATGTGACGAAGCATTGTAAAATATAAATAATTTGTATGATGTCTGTATTCCAATTGATATTAAAAAATCAACAGAAAATGGAACATAGTGTGGGGGTGGTCATCACAGCACCCCCTCCCCCGAGCGGCCCTTACATATTTTCGTAAATTTGTTTTACTTTTAAAACTTTTAAATATTTAAAAAAGAAAGAAATGTTTTATTTATAACAATGCACTCAACACATTTTATTTACGGTTATATGGGGTCAGACATATGGTTATGGACCATACAGATTTTGAGAGGAAACCCGCTGTCGCCACTACATGGGCTACTCTTCCGATTAGCAGCAAGGGATTTTTTATTTGCGCTTCCCAGACAGGATAGCACAAACCATGGTCTTTGTTGAACCAGTTATGGATCACTGGTCGGTGCAAGTGGTTTACACCTACCCATTGAGCTTTTTGGAGTCTGTATCTGGATTAAAATTCCCATGCCTCGACTGGGATCCGAACCCAGTACCTACCAGCCTGTAGACAGATGGCCTGCCACGACGCCGGTTTTTAAATATTTAAATATTTTGGTATAAATTGATCTATAAATTTTTTCAAGCCTTTGAATATTTCACAAAATATATGGGCTGGGATGGCTGGATGTTTTCAAATTGTGAAGACAGTAATGTGATTAATTATTTTCAGAATTAAGACTGCATTAAACATTGCAGCTTGGTCAAATTTTGAGAGGGGTGTGGGGGTGATTTAATACATTTTAAACAAACGTGTTATTTATTCTTGTTTATGGATTTTTCTTTACATCTGTTAATAAAATAGATCAGATTAAATATTTGATCCAAGTTCTATGGTCGTATATATTTATTTATTATGTTTTTATACTGCGAACATGTGTTGACATTTTAACATTATCCGCATAAACAAAGTGGAACTATCCTGCCTGTTCACTCCTATTTCCTCCGCGTATTAAAAATAGTTTTGAATACGTTTTAATCATGGTAGAATGGAGATAAACATACTCTGATTTCATTTTCGAGGTATGTTATCATGGATTTGATACTTCTAAATGTTACATTTAGACATTTATCAAATCCACAATAACATACCTCGAAAATGAAATCAGAGTATGTTTATCTCCTAATTTGATGCCCGCTTATGTTTCATTTTTAACATCAGGTTAACCCCAAATCTAAAACCTCCATATGGTTATCTACTAAATACCAACATAGGCCTATGTACAAAAAATAGTACCGGTAAACTGTTCAAAATAAAACTCTTGAAAAAAAATCACATTAAAGTTAGAAAATGATAAATATTTTTGGGTAAATATAAAATGATTGTCATCATATCTCAAGTTTAAAAAAGTATTATCCACATGGTTCAACATAACTGAGCTAATAAAAATCATACAGAGCACACATGTAATGTTCATTTCTTTTCCAGTATTGTGAGGGTCATAATTTTGACAACTGTGGATTAAACACATGCTGCATTTCTACAATGTCTAAGCTAGTCTCATTCTCCAAATACAATTCTTAAAAAAAAAAATACTAAATCAAATATATTACAAATATTAACATAATATACATGTACATGCATATACTTTATACACAAAATAGATTGATTCACAAAAGAATATACATACTGTACAATAGGCAAACAAGAGCTCACACCGTGTTTGTCCGTCAAATTATTCGGTTGCCTGTCAAAGAATTAAATTGTTGCCCTAAACCACAATTCTTATTACTGTTGTTGTACAACAAATAGAGTTAAAAATAATACACGTATTTCATTTAATTTCATCATCAAAATGCTCCATTTGATGTAATGCAATTTTCTAAATTTACAATGTTTTGTGAAACTGGCCCCTGATTTTTATTCATGTATTTAGTATGTACTATTTGTTATAATTGCCGATTTATCATGTAACTAACTACAGCATGGACTCTGCATGGAAGTTGTATGGCATTGTAACAAGGGTAACATCTGTGGATAAGGGTATAATGTTATGATTTATTAGTAACTGTTGTCCAAGTAACAAAATCAGGTCACCATGAACAACTGAACAACCATAAACATTGATCGATGTCTTCCTGCTGAACACGGGCAAGACAATATTATGGATCAAACTAGAATGAAATCAAAGATGGACATCATGTGGTCTTTTGTAGTTCACATCAAATGAACAGCATTACTCATGATTTTCCTGCCATGTTTTTTTAGCAAATGGAGGAAAGGATGCCATTTTTTGGTCATCCTCTACAGCTTCTAGTGGGAGCAGCTGAGGCTTCTGATCAGGCTTGTCTCTCTTGACGTGATCTCTCACACACTCATGTAGATTCTTCAAAGAAATGAAACTATCATTTTGGGTACTAAATTTGAAACGCTCACAAATACGACACACTGAATGTTTACATTTATTTTTTACAGCTGTGATAATGGCAGAGGTGAAAAGGGTTGGTTGTAATTTATTAGAGACAAAAAAAGACTTCTGATCACGACCTGAGGAACACCACTGCATCACCCTCAGGGTATTAGCACTTTTAGCTCTTAGATCAGCATCATCCCACAAATCCCAAAGAACAATTGGATATTCTAATGGAGGCAACTCTTCCATAGACCCTTTGGGTCCCATGTCCATACTTTCACTGTAACATGTATTTAATATGAATAGCATATAAGTGGCATCTATTTCACGGAGGGCTTTCTTCAGTTCAATATCAGAAATAACATGCTTTTTTTCCCCGCCAATCAGAATATTTTTGTTTTTGCTATGGTGTCCCACATAACAGAAAATAAAATATGAGTTATTATTCTCAATTGTTCCTGCAATTTTCTTTATTGTTTTCAAAAGAGTCTCCTTCATCTCGCTGGCTTCAGTTTGCTTGCCACTCAAGGTATAAATATTCTCTGACCTAAAATAAAGCACAACAATACATTTATCAACAGCCTCAACAACCATTACCCCTGTGCTCTGACTTAACAGTAAGTAACTCCAAATGTTTGTGGTCAACTTCTATTCATTTTCCATGTGATTGTACTCCTTCAAACCAGAAGTGTCGTAATTTTCACAGAATTAATTCTGACATTGAAAATCTATTAAAACATGCAAAGTGAACGATGGTATTCAGCGTCAATATAACATATGTACTGCTCACTAACTGACATACATTCAAGATGACCTTACTGGACATCAAGTTTACTCGTCCTCTTCCACACACCCATACATTTTTTTTTTAAATGACGTGTCAGCATTTTGTTAAAAAAAAACTGAATTTGGTCCAAGATAGATTTTTAACTTAATTTGGGGATGCTGAATCCAAAAAAAAGTCGGGCATCTGAGAAATTACATATTAATTTATGGTTGGGCATCTGAGAAATTACATATTAATTTATGGTTTAAAATGACCAAAAACAAATAGGTGAAAATATTGTTTTATAAAAAGCATGTAACTGGTATCCCAACAATCTGTATATGATTTTGATGACGTTAAAGGTGCTCTGTCACAGATGGTTGACCTAACTGATGACCCAACAAAGTATTATATGAAAATATATACATTTGACTTGTATCTAAAAGTACCTTAGTGAACCACATACATAATCTCCATACCCCACTTAATTATTTATATTTTATAAAAATAACTGAATTGTGTCAACGGTCCATAATTCAAAGAAAAATAACAGCTATTTGAATAGCAAAGATGTGAAGTATTATTTCTGAGTCATGTAGCAGGCATCCCCCAAATAACCGCAGAGTCAAAACGATTTACCAAGCTTGTGTAACGAGAACGCATGACCATCCTCTGCGATGTAGGGCAAATAGAAAAATAACAACAATGAAACAGGTTATTTAACATTAATAAAAACATGTACTGAATGATAATAAGCTTATACATTATTTTAGTAACAGAAGCATGTTAAACATCGACAATCCCAACTAGTTAGGCCTTTGCATCTAAAGGTAAATTTATTGTTAGTAGTACACACAAAAATCTAACCATCTAGATTGCAAACACCTTCATTTTCTACCATTATTATGCAAAATATGCCATAACATTTGGCATAGGATAGGAATTATTACATTTTAAAAGAATACTGTGAACTAAACGGTGTTTGTATACGATGTGGCTATATTTACGATGACCGTGTATATAGCCTCCACTAACGAAGGCTGGCTATATACATAGCAAAAATGTATCTAGGCGGTAAATAAGTATTTAATTGATCCATATTACTGAACCATCTCGAACAGTAGGAATACATACTAAGTACTGTACGAACAGTGCATAGTATGAACAGGGATGGGGTGAGGGGTGGGGGGATTATATATGAATCTAGCGAACCCATTTGTGTAAGTTTTGCATAGACATATGAACAGTGTAATATTGCCCCAGTGGTACAAAAACAAAAAAAATTAAAAAATAAATAATATAAAATAAAATAATAAATAAAAATAAAAAATAAAAAAATTGCAAATTATCAGCTGCTAAGGTAGCTAGATTATTTGAAAAACAAACTAACTACGGAGAATACACAAACTAAAAATAGGCCTTGAACTTAATAATTTTTCACCGATTGCAATTGAGGCCATTTACTTAAAGTTTTTAAAAGTGAATTGTACTGCACATAAATATGACTTAGGTACCATTACTTTGCATTATGTAGTCATATTTCAAATGTGCACAATTGTAAGGGGCAATAAAACTTAAAATATTACTATTATTATTACTATTATTATTATTAGCAGCAGCAGCCTAATACTACCTTTTTGGGGTAGAGGGGGCTGGGTTTTATCTGGGGGGGG
>JAECMU010033603.1:7828-26475 GCA_016106625.1 Dracogyra subfuscus | reverse complement strand
GTCTCTCACGGGACGAGTATAGTATTCTATTTATTACAACGCGCTACATTATTAATTTGAGTCGCCAAATATATTTTTTGTCTCTCACTAAACAGGACACTGAATGTAAACGAAACAGCGGAGTGATTCAGAGTGCATAACCTTTCTTTGCCTATGCGCTCTTTTTATACTAGTAAAGCATTTATGCTTTCGCAATGTCATAGAGTCCATCCCAAAAATAAAAATAATTAAAACAAATAACACACACTAGTAGTAAACAGAATATTAGTGTAATAAACTATAATATAACAATCACTATTCAAAGTCCATCACTGACTTTTCTGCAAAACGTTTAAACTTTCAAACTTTAAAGCACGTCCGTCTTAGTGTCACGTGTGAGTTTTCGATGTTTGGGCTTGCTTTCAGGACATTCAGTTTCATCGTTATTGTGTTTACAATAGTTAATATTTATGGTTCCACCATATATTGGAGCAGAAAAAATTGAAGACAATTTGCCAACAAGATTTGTAGAAGATGTAGTACAAGAATCAATCATTTTCGTTGAAGTTGTTACCATAGATTTTAACGTAGTCGTTTACACAGATGTGGCTACGGTTGGCGACAGTCACTTTTCACACCCTTGTTTTGGCTTCGTACACAGTAAATATAACATATCAAACAGTAATTTTTTTATATGATATTTGACAAAAGGTACTTTTTATTTCTTTCATCTTTTGAAACTTAAAATTAACATTTTGTCCAGAATTATGAAAAATAATAAAATGCCAACCTGTAAACAACATTGTCCACTTGTTTTAGAAATTTGACAGGGGTCAAGGTTAGTAGACCAGTTTTTATTTTAATGTGGCGAAGCATTGAAATAATACAGCTAATTTTGAATTTGAATGACGTCAATATGCCAATGACGTCACTTTTCATCTCTTCAAAATAACACTAAACTGGGTACATGACGTTTCATTTCCAATGTAAAATTGCTATTGTGAAATATTTCTTTTTAAATATTTGTGTTTATTTATTTAATAATGTAAACTATTCTTGTTTCATAACGAAAAACAAAGTTTTATATGTAAAATGTATTTTTTTTTTTTTTTTTTTTTTTTCTATTATTAATTGCATCTAGCTACGAACGTAAAGTTTTAATGGCATGTTGTTTATGAATGAGTTAAAGTAGTTCCGTGGATCATGTGATCGGAGGTCATTACCTCTCAAAAAGCATATCTCACATTGTGGGATATGAAAAATCTCTCACGGCTATCTCCATCACCGCGGTGTAATAAAGTGATGTTTATAATGTGAGCATAAAGTATTGCCACCAGCCACTGATACAAATATTGCCACAGTGACAGATAAAATCTAAGTCGAGACACAATAGTTTTACATTTTGTACTATGACTTTTCTGTAGTAAATTTGATATGAAATTTGGAACCCTGTTTGTTGTAATTTTGCACCGTGTATATATCTGTGTTACCACATGCTTACTTGGTTATTGCTTACTGCAGGTATCACTGTATTCTCACCCTGGGGCGCGGGACGAAGCAGCTCGACAGGAGGAGTTGAAAGGAGTGATAGAGTTCCACGTCATCTCCAACTCACTGCGAGAGAAGCCGTCCCGACAACTCTACATGTGGCTCATTGGTATCCAGAATGTCTTCTCGCATCAGCTACCCAGGATGCCAAAGGAGTACATTACCAGACTAGTCTTTGATCCGTGAGTTGTTGGCCGTTTGAATAGGAACTACACTTTATCCTGGCTAATTTGAGATGTCTTCTTATCTCAACAAGGGGCAGGACGTAGCACATTGGTACAGTAATTACCAGATGCGCGATCGATCTAAGATCGATTCCCATCAATGGGCCCATTGGGCTATTTTTCATTCCAGCCAATGCTCCACAGCAGGTGTAGTAAAGGCTGTGGTATGTACTATCATATATGTGGGACGGTGCATATAAAAAAAATCCCTTTCTGCTAATCTAAAAGAGTAGCCCATGAAGTGGTGACAGCAGGTTTCCTCTCAATATATGTGTGGTCCTTAACCATATGTCTGATGCCATATAACCATAAATAAAATGTGTTGAGTGCATCATTAAATAAAATATTTCCTTCCTTCCTTCTTATCTCAACAACAGTAGACACTGGTCATGTCAGCCAAACATGGAGCAAAGATATTGCTGGAAGAAAAGAACATCTTAATTAGTTCAATTATGTTATTTTCTTTATGAACAAAAGAAAAGTTCAATTATGTTATTTTCTTTATGAACAAAAGAAAATGTACATTATGTTTAAAAAAGTTATGGTTAAACTCTGTGAATTTGTTTTACATTACTAATGAAAATGAAATAATTCCCGAGTAGTAAATTATTAAAATTGATTTATTAGTACATGTATTCATATCAAAGCTATCAGACACATGTTGTTCTGTTAAGTGTTAACAGAATGCCAGAACAACAGAGAGTACTGGTGACAAAGATTAGAGCATTTCTTGTTGTTTTTCACTGTTAAAGGGACATTCCTGAGTTTGCTGCATTGTAAGATGTTTCTAACTAATAAAATATTTCTACAGTTTAACTTAATATTTTGTTTTCTTTTTAAATTTTAAAGAGTCATGTGTCAGTGTCTGTATATTGAACATGTTTCTGGTCTTCTTAATATTTGTAAGAAGCCCAAATTGAATTTTATCTTAAAGGAAATGAAATGTTTAATATACAGAATAATGTTATGCAAAAAAATATATTTGATATGTAATTACAATCGTTAAAAGGTCTGTTAGTCAATAACAACTTAAAAATTTCTGCAAACTCAGGAATGTCCCTTTAATACTGTGAGTTCATTACCTAGTTGATGTTATTAATGTGTTACTTGACTTTCAGGAAGCACAAATGTCTGTCATTGGTTAAAGACAAGAAAGTGATTGGAGGGATTTGCTTTAGGATGTTTCCAACGCAAGGGTTCACTGAAATTGTATTCTGTGCTGTGACGTCAAATGAACAAGTCAAGGTGGGTACTATTCATGTTGTTACCATTATCCAGAAACTGTACACAATACAAACTAATGAAACTGGTGTATCAGAAACTGTATTCAGTACAAATGAATGAATCAATGTATCAGAAACTATAGATGCGATCAGTTTATCAGAAATTGTTTATAGAAAAAATTAATGATATTACAGGGCTCAAACTTAAGAATTTCTCTCCCGAGGTTGAAATGGCTCACCAGTGGCAATTTAAAGCCTACCCATGGCAGTTTTAGTAAACCTTTTGCAACATTAAACACAACTGAAAGGTTATTTTGCTGTATGTAGACATATTTTAAATGCACTAATGGTATATACTGGCAGATAATGTACACCAGGCATAAAAAGTTTACCATCATTAAGGAGATTAGTGATGGCACTTTTGTGCCATTAGTGATTTCTGACCAACGGCAATTTATATCTCAACGACAGAAATTGTCGTTGGTGCCGTCGTTAAGTTCAAGTCTGATATTAGAGTATGAGAAACTGTATACAATACAAACTAATGTGATTAGAGTGTCAGAAATTGAATGCAGTACAATCACTAATGAGATAATTTATCAGAAACTGTATACAATAAAAACTAATGTGATTAGTGTGTCAGAAATTGACATCGCCATTTCTTTTCACATTACTGGTCCTCAAACAAGTGCAATTCCCCCCCCCCCCTTTCCATGCAGTGGTCTAGTCCGAACATCCCAACAGCCAATGGGATGGCCTAAATTCTTCTACTGTATACTGCTCTCTACATCCGGTCACGTGACTGTAACTTCCTTCTTTTTCTCTTCAAACTGTTTTGTTTGTTTCAGGGTTATGGGACTCACATGATGAACCACCTCAAAGATTACCACATACGACACAGCATATTTCACTTTCTCACGTTTGCTGATGAGTATGCCATTGGATACTTCAAGAAACAGGTGACTGTCAACTAACGAGATGAGCGACAAATCACAATGATAACAGTCAAACAAATTACACACGACATATGTCGTGCAAGGATATGTTTGTGGCTAATTTTTCTAATTGCAGAACTTAGTGTATTTTGGAATATTTACTTTGAATGTAGAATCGCTCTCATGGTCCATTCCTTGATGTCATGAGGTAGCTTGTGTGTCTCAATCAGTGACTCAGAGAGCTATGCCAGCTGGAACATCAGCTCCTGGTAGGTTCAACCAAGCTGGACTGGTCAAAGGGTAGAGACTAGACTAATATGGACCGGACAGACAGAGGACATCAAGAAAGACAACTGTCTTGGAGAAGCAAACTCTAAAATCAAAACTGGGTTGGAGAGGCTCAGAATCCTAATATGGAAACTTTCCTAGGAGAAGGAAAACTCCAAACTGAAACCAAGTCCACTGAAGTCAAGAGAACAGAAGCTGTGCATAAGCATTAGCATGGAAACCGAAGTGAAATGTCTGTACATTCACCAAGCTCCTTGGTCATCATCATAAATGTAGAATAATATGTACCTCACAGCACTGAGGCATTTAGATTAGTTTCTCACAAACTATAAAAGAAAGAAAGAAATGCTTTATTTAACAATGTACTCAACACATTTTATTTACGGTTATATGGCATCAGACATATGGTTAAGGACCACACTAATTTTGAGAGGAAACCCGCTGTCGCCACTTTATGAACTACTATTTCCGATTAGCAGCAAGGGATCTTTTATTTGCGCTTCCCACATGCAGGATAGCACTAACCATGGCCTTTGTTGAACCAGTATGGATCATTGATCGGTGTAAGTGATTTACACCTACCCACTGAGCCTTGCGGAGCACTTACTCAGGGTTTGGAGTTGGTATCTGGATTAAAAAACCCATGCCTCGACTGGTATCCGAACTCTGTACCTACCAGCCTGTAGACTGGTGGCCTAACCACGGCACCACTGAGGCCGGTCACAAACTGTAAGTTCTAGATCAGTGAAACTTGGTTTATAGTCGCACGTATGGATGTTCATCACAGTGCACTGAAAATGTTTACAGTTGGCGAGACATTACATTTCGCAGAATTCTTGTTTTTCAATAATTTGCTTTAAAAAAGTGATTTGATTCACTGGCTATAGTCATGTAAATAGAAGTTCAGATGTCTAAATGTTTTCGGCCAAATCCTTTTGGTGTTTGGTGTGTGTTGTATAATGTTAAACAAGATGTGGTGCCACATATTTTGTAGTTTAATATAGATTTTCTTTCTATAATATTTTGTTTGTTTACTGTAGGGTTTTTCCAAGGAAATCAAACTACCCAAGTCGGCTTACCTCGGCTACATTAAAGACTATGAAGGTGCGACTTTAATGGGCTGTGAGCTCAACCCACGGATAAAATACACAGAGTTCTCTCAAATCATTGGCAAACAGAAACAGGTATGTGTTATTTAAATGGACATACCCTAGTTTTTAAACACTTGCGCATATTTCTTACTATTATAACCATTTTTAATAACTTAAATCATACTTTACTTTTTTTATTGTTTAGTTTATCCATTTCCATACATTTAAAGTGTTTTTGGTCATCTTGGTGCTTTTAATATCACACAATGCATTTCTCATATTTTTAAAAACAATGTGTCTGAGAAGTATGGAGTCAAGTTTTAGTCTATTCTAGAGGTTATTTCACCATATCAAAGTCACAGACTCCTGTTTCACTCAATTGTAACTATATCCAAATGTGTTACAGGTTTGTAGATTAAACTTAGTGCTAATTTTCACGTGTTCTTTTAATATGTTTATTAAACAAACCAAATCCATACCTGTGTTTCAGTTTATATATTTAAGTGCAGTGTTAAATGTTTGTATGATAATAGGACAGTCAAAGAAAATTATGGTCATGGACATACTTTTCACACTATGTTATAAGAACAATACATGGATCAGGGCACCACATTTCGTGAGAACCGTTTTTCTGATATTGTATGGTGGTTACACAGTTTTAGAAACATGCACGCCACCAGTCAGTTACATGAAGGCACCATTACATTCTAGCATTAAAGTTACTATATCAATAGTCAGATTGAAAATCAATGTTTATTATATACATAGCAATGAAATATATAGATCTACGTAAACCATAAAGTGATATCCGGTGAAAAGTCATATTTTCACTGTATTTTAGCTACAGTGAAAAGATAGAAATCGTATTTACTTTTTTGTAAAAGTGCATGATTAAATTATCTCCCTTTGTCTCATTTCTTTGTATTTAAATTTGATCATTATCAATGCATCTAATCGTATTTGAAAAATAAAAAACAACTGTACTTATAAAAAAGGGATACGAAGTGCAATTATGATAAAATATCTAAAACTAATTGAATATGCAGCTAAAGAATGATAACACAATGTAGTGTCATTGAGTGTAGTGTAAGAAATTAACAGCATTCAATTAGTTTTGTTTTTGTGGGAAAGGATCTCTTTGTCAGGTATGTTTGCACAGCAGTATTATTTAAATTAATGTTTATAATAAAGATAATTTTCATTTAAATTTCTTTTTAAAAGTCTATGGAGAAGTACATTTTCTGGAAAGGTTCCATAGGAAGAAATATATCATGGCGTTATGTGTTTTCGATAGGATAAGTGAAAACTATTACCAAAAATCAAAAGATATTGTCAAAAATTAAGAAAGATGTATATAATAAATCGACTATTTCATGGTGGGTTTTTTTTTAATACAATTTTTATGTCAACTTGTGATGTGTGAAAACGATATTTTCACTCATTGCTTCGCAATTTGTGAAAATTTGTTTTTCACACATCACTCGTTGACATAAAAAATCGTATTTGAAAAAAAACCCATGAAATAGCCTCTATATATTTGACATATTTGGACCATCAGCTATAGTACAAAACTGTAGTCTAAGTCTTTTAGGACTAGTTAACTCACAGGTTAGGTAAATATGGTTGTTGTAACTGAACAATCACTTACATAAATAAAACTCTTGTGAGCCGATTTGGTCACATGAGATTTTTGTAATGATGTCCCCTGATGAATACTTTACAGTGCTTTAATACAAATCATCAAATTGATTGTTGGATATCTTAATGTTTACAATTCAGAGGTTTTTCTTACTGATAAGTTCTGATATCAGAGGTAACTGATATCATTTGATTCAAAATGTGTTAATTTTCCTAAAGGTATAAGTTTTAGGTCTCAATTCTTGCTGTGTGTTTTCAGATTATCAAGGAGTTAATAAAGAGGAAACAGGAACAGCTGCAAAAAGTTTACCCAGGCTTGTCTTGTTTCAAAGATGGTGTGCGACAAATACCAGTTGAAAGTATTCCTGGAGTCACAGAAGCAGGGTGGAAACCAAGCCCAGAGAAAGAAAAAAGGTTGAAAATAGATAATAATATGTGTGTGTCAGGGGACTGTATTTCAAAATATTATGCAACCAGATGTCCGTTCACCACATTTGGTTATGTGGATAACTTACAATTACTTGTAACATGAATTGAACTAGCATTTTCTGCTGATACTATAAGTTAAAACAGTTAAATATAAAATAAACACAACTTATTGCAATTTGTTAATTAAGTTTCTTTGATAATTGGTAACATATTCTAAATATTCTAACACTTCTAAATTGTAAAAATGATGATGAGTGTGTTCTGTATAATGACTGGTTAATTACAGGGTTTTTTCCGGGGTTAAATCAAAATAACGCCTGCAAAGCTAATGATGTCATTAGAAAGTTCTGTCATAAACAATTGAAACAGGCCAAGTTGACGATTCAAGGGTATACAGTTAGGTTGTAGCCAGGTATTTATTTCAAGAAATACCAAATATAGAGTTAGTTTCATAAAAAAAATATTCCATTTATAATGGACATAACCATATGGAGTTTTCAGATTTGCAGGTGTTATTGTTTATTTGATGCCCCACAAAAGTTTCATTTTTAACCTGAGAGCAATGTCTTCGGTTAAAAATGACATTTGCGGGATTAAATAGACAATAACATCCATAAATCTAAAAGCTCCATATGGTTATTTCCAAAATAATATTTTAATTTAATATTTAGTAAATAAAAGTTATGAAGTTGCTTCCTAGGTAATACTGTCATTGCGATTAGCACAAATGTAGTTTGACACCACATACATCATCAAAACATTACGCTCAGGTATACAAGTCTTGTTGACTGTAAACAAATGACCCATTGACAGCAAAACATCAATAACCGATTTAATTATGGTAAATATCAAATGTTGTTTATGACATGGATATCATGGGTAAGTTATAGGATAAATTGTCTTATTTACTTTGAACACAATAAACATCCAAGGCTGTTGTATTTTCAGCAAGGAGGCATTTCAAGATCCTGACCAATTGTATAACACCTTGAAAACCATTCTTCAGCAAGTTAAGGTTGGTACACATCAAAGTGTTCTGTACATAAGGTAGTAGATGTGACTAGTTGATCACATGTATCACCAGCCAGCCAGGTTATAGAATTTTTATGAAATCCACTAGCCATGAGATCAGTAATTAAAAAAATTTACTAGCCATATTAAAAATCCACTAGACCTACTTTAAAGTAAATAAAATTTTACTAATAGTAATAATCAGATATGTCACCAAAAGCAGGAAATAGAGCTTTAAAACATTTTAAGATTGGGGAGGTAGGAGTGGGGGCAGGATATTCATATTTACAAAATATTTAAATGCAGCATTTGATAACTTGTTAGCCGTTAGGCATGGTAATAGTATTTATTTACTAGCCCAACACTGAATATCACTAGTCACGGGAGTGGGGCTACCATAATCTAGAAACCCTGATGTGAAGATGACTGTTAAATAGACGTATCTGCTAAAGTAGGTTATCGGTATAGCTATCTTTGTTTTATTGTACTGGCACTTTCATAAAAACTTGAGCTTGACATAATTTAATATTTCTTCAATGTTTGTGTTTCATACTGTGCAGAATCATCAAAGTGCTTGGCCATTCCAAAGACCCGTCGACAAATCTGAGGCACCCGACTACTATGATCACATCAAATTTCCAATGGGTAATGTCTCTTCAGAGTTTGTAATGTTTTTAGGTGATAGTTTTTAAGCAGATGTTGCCATGTTCTCTCTAGCTGTAATGTTTCAAGAACTCTTGCTGGATCGATGATTTTTTTAAAATATGTGTTACTTTTTTGGTTGTGAAAGCATCAACTGTTTAATTTAGCTCTTATTTTTAAAAATGATTATTAAAAACAAATTAAAAAAAGTAATTAAAAAAAAAGTCTCATTAATTTTATTTAATGAATTACTTGCCCAATGTAATCAGCTTTACTAACAACTTATAATATTATTATTTTTGTTAAATATAGAGTGTTACATTAAGCAGTTATTTCCAAGAAATGTTTGTTAATTTGTGAAAAGTATGCACTTGTCTAGGCTATAAAGTTCTGACATATTAAATTTATTTTTTTCTTCAGATCTCAAGACAATGGGAGAGAGACTGAAGAACCGGTATTACTGCCATAAACGTTTGTTTATCGCAGACATGAACCGAATTTTCACAAACTGTCGGTCATACAATGACCCGGACACTGAATACTACAAGTGTGCTAATACTTTTGAAAAGGTCTTCAATACTAAACTTAAAGAAATGGGGTTAGTTGACAAATGAAAGGTTGAAGTTGGACAGTTGGCTCTTTAGCTGATAAAGATTACCGATAGCCACGACAAGCTAACTGGCAAGACTATGTCAAAGAAGTGTTGAGAGACTTGAAGCATATTGCTTTTCTGGCATGAGACAAGATGAGCCATTCAGCTAATGAGCTCAAGATTTTTTTGGGTTGTTGAATGTAGATTTTTCATCATGAGACGAAGATGAGAAATTCAGTTTGAACAGCTAATGGGCTGGAGATGTTTTGGATGATAGAATTAGGTTTTCCAGCATCTATAAAGATGAGACATTCATTTGGACAGCTAATGGGCAGATATTCTGGAGGATGACTGGCTGTCTTGGTGCTACAATAGTGAAAGCAGATTGGTGTGCATCCTATGTATATGTTTGTGTCATGGACACATCTCAGAGCTCAAGACCCAAACTTATAAAGCATTTTTAAGGTCTCTATTCAGGTCTCAACAAATATCTTGACACTTTAACATCATGACAATTCATTCAAACTGCATGCATGTGACATCATAAAAGATTGGAGTCTAGACTTTAAAATTTCTATAAACACGGGCCCAGATGTGATCGTGTCTACACATTTTCTTTTTAATTTACATGTTGTACAAGGTATATATTTAACAAGAGTTGAATGAAAGATCTTAAGTTTTCAAAACAAAATATATTTGCCATTTGAGACCATTTTATTTGGTGCACAGGAATGTTTACCTGCATGTATATATACTGAGAGGAATAAATAATGCAATGAGTATTTCAATGAATATTTTCTTATAGAAATGTCAAATCATATATATTGAGTATGCGGACAAATGAGATATTGGTAAAAACTAAGTGAAAGAAGATTTTGTTCAAAGCAGAGAACAATTGAATAAAATGAGTTTTCAGTAAAAAGCATAACTGGTGTGTTTATTGCAACAACAGTTAATTGCATATGAAAATCGTTTTGCATGTGCATTGCCTGCTCTCCTCAATTTTTTTTGTTTTCTGTCTTTTTTTTAATATTGCATAGTAAATAATGTTAAAAAATTGCTGGGTTTTTTTTTATTGCCCCAAAAACAAGGGTTTTTTTGGTTTAAAACCACATTTTATTTTTTAAAATTCCCAATTTAAACAATATCTTCTTTCAGTTACAGTTGTTACCAATATGTCATTTGTTTGCAACCTTAATATAGATGAAATAAAATTTCTATAAGAAAACATCAGCGAAATACCTATTGCGTAATTTATGCCTCTCAATATATATATATATATATATATATATCATTATGTGGTCTTTGATCCACACTGGTCGACACCAATTAGATCATTGGTTTTAGGCTGCTTTTTATCAAGTATGTTGGACAGATAAGAAATTTCGAAATTGTTGTCAGTTCTAGTCACAACTTGTCAACTTAAAGGCGTATTATCACAGACCACTGACCTATTACATGGCCTATTACATGACCTATTACATGGCCTATGACATGGCCTAACAAAGTATTACGTAAAAATAAATATATTTGATTTGTCCCTAAATGTACTTTATGCAACCATCTATGTAACCACCAATGGTCCATAATTCAAAAGTTAGCATTGCTGAGAAGGTTGACATGGATTTCACTCCATCATGGTGTAGTTAAAATGATGCAATACCTAGATTTGGTCTGTAAAAATTAATGTAATTTCAATTTATTATTCATTTTAAGAGAAATAAGGTCCTTAAATCTGCAACAATATGCCTGTAAGTCTGCGAATTATTTGACAGTCATTACCAAGGGCAGTATGGTGTGTGAATGTTACACTGGTGATACTACACATTTGGTTGTTCATTTGTATATAATATTGTTCAAGGAATAAGAAAGACCAATTTCACAGTAGAAAACAAATAGGAGATGTCCAATGGAAATTCATATCTTTTATCACTTCATTTTGACACTTGGTGAACATGTGTGTTATAATTGTCATTTTTCAAAAAGTTTCATTTAATAGTAATATAGATGGTATTACACTATTTTTTAACCACCCACCACCCCCATGAAGAAATTAGATCGAACAAAAAGTCTCATTGTCCTGAATATATTATAAAGAACGTTCATGTATGTAAGATATCTGTGGAATATTAATTTATGTTGTTAGTAGTGTTTTTTCTACAAATTATGTGTAAGTAATTTACAGATAAAATCTGGATATAACTGTTTTGTTTTGTTGTCAGTTCATTTGCTTTTGAACACCATAATCATAATGTTTAATTTTATGTGGGTTAATTGTCCATATTATTTAAGGTTATCCGTTGCCATAGTAATAAAACTGGTGTCATAAATCAAGAGGCCTTGATAATAGTACTTGGCTTGGATGCAAGAGTGTGTTGTTAAAGGTGCATACACTAGTTTTAATATGAAAAATTGGACACTAAATTTAGTTAATTTACAAACCTGTAACTCATTTGGATAAAGTTACAGTAGAGTGAAAGAAGAGTTTGTGACGGTAAAACAGGAAATATCCTTAAAAATAGACTAGAACTTGAATCAATAAATGGCTACTTCTCACACACACATGCATTTTTAAACATATGAAAAATTCTATTTTTGGTACTACAAACACCAGGATGACCAGAAACACTTCTGTTCTATGGAAATGGATAATCTAAAGAATAAAATATAATTAATGTTTGATTTCAGTGATCATAAATGGCTGTAATAGTAAATAAAACATGCTGTAGTGTTTAAAAACTAGGGTCTGTCCCTTTTATGGCAGAAGTATGCAGAGTAAATGTTAATAAAACACATGATTTCATCCCGTCTCAGGTGTCTGGATTATACACAATTTGTAGTTTGTGTTGGTAGCAGGTCTGCAAAATCATGGAATCAAAAGACCATTACTATAATAGTCCAGCATTACAGGGATTACTTTTAAACAGTTTCTGGTGGGTTATGATGTTCTCAGGTTTCTTAAAATGTGAATTCCTGAGGCCTACAAGTCTACTAGCCAAAAGCAAAAATTAATGTAGAAAATATTGATACCTGCTTTCGGCTGATTTACATGTAGTTGTGGTTTTCTATAATGAAATCACTAAAGCACCGCAATTAATTTGGTAATTCGGACCAACATGTCTTCAGGGAAAAGCCAAATGTTTTCATCTTTAATTAAAGAGATATTTAATATTTACTTTCTCAGACAGGACATAAGGCTTTTTATATGCCAGACATGGGGAACTGGTAAAGCACTTTACCGACTGAGCTAAATCCCATCTTTATGTGGATACTTTATTTCAGTACAGTATGTGGATGACGTGTCAAATATAAAACATTTTACAGTAATAATAGAAAAAGAAAGAAAGAAATGCTTTATTTAACAATGCACTCAACACATTTTATCTACGGTTATATGGCGTTAGACATATGGTTAAGAAATACACAGATTTTGAGAGGAAACCCACTGTCGCCACTTCTTGGGCTACTCTGATTAACAGCAAGAGCTCTTTTATTTGCGCTTCACACAGGCAGGATAGCACAAACCATGGCCTTTGTTGAACCAGTTATGGATCACTGGTCGATGCAAGTGGTTTACACCTACCCAATGAGCCTTGCGGAGTGCTCACTCAGGGTTTGGAGTCTGTATCTGGATTAAAAATCCCATGCCTGCTGGGATCCGAACTCGGTACTTACTAGCCTGTTGACTGATGGCCTAACCACTATGCCGGTTAGTAAAATGTGGCTTGGGTATTAGTATCCAGGCACTGAATTTGTGGATTTGTTTTGGGGTTTTCAAACATGATGTAATATATAAATTTTGGATTCTTGGAAGCATAGAATCATGCTAAATTTGCAAGCCAATAGTACCAGTCTTGTTACAGATAGGTCACTTCAAGAATAATCTTTTATTTTATTTTATTGTACACATAGTTCAAGATATTCGGGAAAATATAAGCACTATGATCCATGTGTGTCATGATTTTACGGGCACAACGAATGACGTAATTTTGTGAAGCAACGTAATTTAATTCAGCTCCCCCAGTGTAAACACTTAAGAAAATGATGTTGTTCGAAATATTTTGACATGATCATGTAGCTTGTTATTCATGAAAATAATCTTTTTGATAATGTGGATAATAAACAAATTATTATATTGGCATGTGAATTGTACTAATTTTACTAAATTCATGTCCGGATTCTTGTATTACCCTCACTCTCACTCGGATAATACAGTAATCCTGACACTAATTTCATAAAATCAGTATGACGCACCAGCTCGTATAATAATCCCTATATATGTCAATGTACACCCATGTTCTAATCTTGAAACTTTATTACGGTAAGTGTTCAAATGAAGTTTTAAAAAGTACCCAATCGAACAGGATGGAAAGATCCCTTCTATTAATAATAAAAACTATTAACAGAAATCTCAAAGGTTGAATGTTTTATTGTCTGTCATTCTATGACTGTTTAACATATAAAAATAATATACATACAAGTTCGTAAGACTAAAGCTAATCTACACCTGTTTGTCTTGCTGCATGCAGCGAGACTGAAAAGTGTGTGCTGTAAAAATATGGCACAAAAGCTATTCTTCCATGCATGCAAAAATACACTGAATATGTGGCAAATACATCACTCTTACAAATAAATAAATGCCCAAATATCTTTAGGATTTTGTTTTTGTTTATCATAATTCTTTGAGTGACACCTGAACTGAATAAACAGAAATAAAAATATTAACCAACAGAAATTTATAATATTGACTACCGTTGTGTTAATGCTGAAGTTCAAACAATGAAGTGAATATTTTAGCTAGAGTCGAGTAAATTTTATAAAACGGTGTAAAAGATAGATTTTCCGACATGATTCATGCAAAGAAAAGTGCATACAATTAAATTCTTTTAACATATTTTATAAATGCAACCCCATCTAAACAAAAAAGCTCTAAAAAACATTTCTAATTTAAACCAGTGTAGTGTGACACAAATAATATTTCATCACTTTCATCACAGTTTTTACCTAATATGATTTTCTACCACATCTTTGAATCCATTTTTAATTAGGAATCTTGACTAAAGATGATTTTTTTTTTATATGAAGATGGACATTTTAATTTTTATTAACAGTTGAGAAAAATGCCTCCACTGATGAAGGCAGCAGGATACTGACATAACATTAGGTATAAATTGTGACGAAAGCAATGTGAAATATTTAACTTTTCCCCATCTCAGATTTTTGTATGTACAGTAGTGTAAAAATAATATTGTTTTTAATTTAAAAAAAAAGTTTTATTGTGATTTATCTATTACAAATAAGATTACATAATGTTGCATCTGGTTATAAATTTGATTTTTTTTTTAAAAGAGGAAAAGGCTGTTGTTGTAGTTAAAATATTCCTGGGTTATTACATAATGCACCATCTTACAAGTATTTGTGAATAAATATCATTTACATATATAAAAATAGTATATCAAATCCTGTCAGTATACGTAACTACCAGTATATGAAGTTATACAAAGTGTTTTTGTTTTTACATGTAGTACTGAATATAGCTTTCACGATCATAGTTCAGTCATCTAATATAATTTAATGTAAACAGTTTTAAAATATCACAAATTCAAAAGAGCAGTATGAACAGTAATGGGTATGTCTGCACCCAAATAATCTTAAATATATTGATAAACAATGTACATGTTAAACGGTCTTTCTTTTTAATATTTAAAAAATGTAAAGAATGTTTTGTTTTTAAAGTGTTAAACCCAAAAAGGCTTATATAAAGTTATTATTTTGGCTACGAGTCTGAGTTTATAACAACTATAAAGTAAAATAGACGGTGTCCGACACAAGTGAAAAGGTTTTATAATGATTGTATATAGTGTAGACTTTTAGACAAGTCTAGATGAAATTTTTAAACATGAATTTTGATGAAGGTTTACGGTTACAGTGCCTACATAAAATGTAGTATTCTACATGTGGATATATGTATGTATGTATATAATACAAAGGTTCATGTTAATTTAATATAACTGAATGCTTATACTTAAAAATGAGAATTATTTTATCTGAGAGAAATCATTATTTTAAATACTATAGAGAATAAAAACATATCTATCAAAACAGGGTATCTAGCAATACCATTTTAGTGTACAAGTTTGCAACTGATATAAAACTGAGAGAAGTATAATATACTGTCCATTACCCCACCTCACCTATGAAATTCCCCGACAAAACTTTACATAATTTATTCAAATATGAGAAGTTGTCCGATTCTTTCAATTAAGTTCAGTGACATTTTCTCCATAGCTTTGCGGTATGAATAAAAATAACAATTATAAACTAGAGTACCAGTGAGGTACATGACAGCCAGTTTGATGGAGAACCATAAGCATTAATGCAGTAATATGTGAAAAATAGGTCATGGTGACCTAGTTGTGGTACACAACACATGGATGGCCATCCAAATTTGTACTTTGTGCAAGTTTTGAAGATCCTATATATGCAGTAATCCATGGAAATTAAGGTCTTAATGACCTAGTTGTGGGATGTAACAGAACGCTTATCAAAGTTCTACTTGCATCAATGCCTGGTGAACCTATATGAATTGATAAGGAATATATAGCTAAGACAAGAATTTCCTTTAATGTGCAGTAATCCATAACAGGCAGGTCACAGTGGCCTTGTTATGAACACTGCCATCCCAAGTAGTACTTGTATTTATGGTTTGATGATCCTATATCAATTTATAAGGAAGATATTACTGTGGACAAGAGAACATATGTGCAGTGCATGTTGTCCGTGAAAAGTAAGTCATGGTAACCTAGTTATGGTATTTTAAAATGTATACTGGCATTAATCCCCCAACTTCCCTTGTTTGGTTTGTATAGTCATAAAAACACTGAAATCCTTATTTTTCATTATATGCATTGGCACGTATACTTTAGCGCTCACACTAGAACAAATTTGGTTTAGCCAATTTTCAGATATATGTAAAGTATTTCCTAGAAAATTATTAAAAAGTGTTTGATTTAAAGATGATTTTATGAGCCAAAAACTAAACTTGTAGCCACTTTGTATATAAATTGGCTAATTTGGCGATGGACATGTAGCTGTTGATTTGGGTGTTTTTTCTCTCCCAATTTTCATGACCAATTTTAATAAGCAAAGTGTAATGATTACAATGATTACTCTTGTTCACCTAACGGGCACATTGTTTTGGTTACAGTATGAATTGCTATGTACAAATGATACAAAAATATACAAAACACAAACAGAATAATCAATTAAAATGGTTATTGTATCACACATCACTATGTAACTACTTTATGCACACAAATAATATCAGCAGCTATGCCATAGATCTACAAATATAATCGGCAATAAAAGCAAAATATACAGTAAACAAAGATTTGCAAATTCAGCAAGCTTAAATATCATTATCAAAATAAAAACATGCACCAGGCCTATAGTTTGTCTTGCGAAACCAAATGTTGCTTAAATGGTTTTCAAGTATTTTATGATACAATGAACCTTTGTACTGTCCAAACCAAAATGTTAACAACTGTCAAAAATTGCTTTCCTACCTTTATTTTTTGTTAGATTTTACTCACATTTTGTCCAGACAGAAATCTAGGAAAAACCATTGCACTGACACAGATTCCACATACTAGATGTCACCTACAATGAACCTTTGTACTGTCCAAACCAAAATGTTAACAACTGTCAAAAATTGCTTTCCTACCTTTATTTTTTGTTAGATTTTACTCACATTTTGTCCAGACAGAAATCTAGGAAAAACCATTGCACTGACACAGATTCCACATACTAGATGTCACCAATATCAACTTTGCTGAGATCGCATAGGACAAAAAGCATGTAATTTTGTGCCGGCTGCCATTTTGACTTATTATGGAATATTATTCAAGAGGGGTGAATGAATATGACTTAATCTAGCAACGTCATAACATGTTATCATATAAATGCAAATGTGATGATGTCATATTAACTTTAAAAATTATTTTTTGTTTGTTTAAATATACCACTAAAGATCAATGATTTTATATTAATTATGTAACATACTTTGGAGGCTTTCACCCCTCTTGAAGAATATTCCGGCTAAAAATTGCATGTATTTTTCCCTATGCTATCTTAGAAAAGTCAATACTGAAGACATCTCATATGTGGAAGCCGTGTCACTGAAATGGTTTTTTTGAACAACTTGTGTGTGGACAAAATTTGGGAGAAATGTAACCATAATTAAAAGTAGGTGAATAATTTGTTGTAGTTGTTAACATTTTGGTTCAGACAGTAGATTGTTATGTTATGGAACTGACATTTTTATTACCTTTTTTTTCTTTTGTTAAAATGAAGATACTTGTAGATTATTATAGGTGGTTGAACAGAGAGAAGACATTTGTTAAAAAAAAATCTTATACGTTATTTAAAATAATCTGCTAAAACACAGATGTAAAAATGAGAAGCAGATCATTTATTACCAATAAGACCCAAATTTACGAAAGGCATTTTTGCCAAGTCAAATGTATATCTAATTTTATCCTGCAACCACCGGTTCTGTTAACAGAATATGATGATGGATACAGCAAAGTCATATCCTGCTACTAACAGGATATGTCTTTTAACGTCACTCATACACTACATTACAAAATCACTCATTTGACCTCTAGGCCATCATATAATGTGACTCAAATAACAGAAATAATAGTTTTTCACCTTAATGTTTATGGTCTGCAGGATAAAGATAATAACTAGTTAATGACGTCGGATATCTGCTTTATCCTGTTGAGGCCAAATGAGAGATTCCGCTCAGCAGAGCCTCGCGGAATATTTCCCATTCTTACTTACACACGATAAAGCAGATATCTGACATCATTAACTAGTTATTCTCTGTATTTACAATAAAGGCAGGTTATGCACACTTTCCTTTTTGTCTGCATTTAAACTTAATGCATCTTCTAAAATATGGTAAATGTGAGATAATCACTTTTCATAAATTTGGCCCTAATCGTTTTTCTGCTCATTCCAGTGTATGTGTGTGTGTGTGTATA
>JAECMU010033559.1:0-10647 GCA_016106625.1 Dracogyra subfuscus | reverse complement strand
TAGAGAAAGCCATTGCTAAAAATATTGCACTAACAGGATAAGGTGGTTGTCGGGGGTGGGTAGAGGTGAGGGTAAAATGATGATACCCAAATAATTATTTTAACTGGCCTCAATTCAAATACATAGTGGGTTCACATCCGAGGAAGAAAGGAAATTCAAATGTTTTATTTAATGACACACTCAACACATTTTATTTACGGTTATATGGCATCAGACAATCTCTTTTACATGTTCATTTCTGATTGAGGTTTAGATATTTCCGCCAAAGAACCTGACAACGGTTTAACTTTTAATTTACAGGTTGTGGAGGGTATAGACTGAAAAAAATGGATCCCCACCTTCTCAATCAGATAAGATCATTTTAAATCAAAGGTTACTAAATGTTCTCTAAAATTGCAAATTTAGTAAATTTCTATGACTATAAGTACATTTAAAATGTCATTTCAAACCAGTACTTTATCTAAACTTAAAATTGTTTAAGTTACTGAAAACCTCCTTCCATTTAGTAACTGCCAGCACCAAATCTGCCCACCCTCCACCCCCCCATTACAGCCATCTTTCAATGTTAATGTCAAAATAATAATCATGCCTACCTCTCGAGTTATGACTGCCACAAAGCAGCCATTCATCTTTTCACCCGGTGAAAACTTCATGTACTTGCCACAGATACCGTCCTTCTTTTCAATATCTTCAGCGTTGAATGGCAACACAGGCGGGACGAGACGGAACGGCACTTTCTTCTGCTGAACCATGTTTATGAACTCCACGGCTTTCTGGACAATGTTTTCATTCTCGGCATCGTATATAGATCGTGTGTAGTAGACAACTGCTTGGCTTTTATTGACTACAAAAGAATGATGTTTAAAAATATATTCTACAGTTTTCTTACTTACATATACAGTGAATGCTCTCAATACCGGACCCTCTGTAAACTGGAAATCCTCAAAACCGGACATTTTACAGAGTCCATTTTTAACAACCAGGACAGAACTTAACCTCTGTAAACTGGATCCCTCTTAAAATCAGACACTTTTCTTGATCACCAGGGTGACCGGTTTATACTGTACATATTCATTAACATTTTTGACCCGAAATATTGATCACCTATGATAACGAAACAGTCTTTGCAATGAGTAAAATCAAGGCGAGCTGTAGAGCAATCGCTTTCCTTATTAAATATGTTTGTACAAATGTGCCATGTATTACTATATAACGTTACGTTATCAATCGCTATTGCACGTACATTTCTGAGACCTTTGTTTAGTCTGATTTTCATACGTAGTTCAGGTGAGTAATTACTTGCGAGTATGTTTTTCTAACTTCAATTTAAAAATAAAAAAATCATAGCTAAAATTTAAAGCGATTGATACGCCGCTCGTCTTAAACATTTGAGGCGTGTGCGGAGGCGAGCGCGAGCGATTGCTCGCCTGTCATGGCGAAGACTGATGAAACACTACACTTTTAAACCCCATCCCCCAACTCCAACAATATTCTATCAGGGTTTTTTGGGGTTTTTTAAAATTAATTATATATCCGAGTTGTACAATTGTATTTAATGATACATATTTTATATATATTTTATTCAGTAATTTACTATAACATCTGTCATAAACCCATTTGATATTTATCATTATTGTAATTAATGATATATATTTTATATATATTTTATTCTGTAATTTACCATAATATCTGTCATAAACCCATTTGATATGTATCATTATTAACCCAGTTAATGGGTCATTTGTTTATATGTCAACAAAACATGTATACCTGAGTTTAACATTTTCATAATATTTGTTTAAAATGTGTAATGTCAAACTGCATTTGTGCTACTCATGATGATGTCATATTATTGACGGTGATTTACTAAATATTTGTCTCACCAGAGCCTCAATAAATACCAATTAGCATAGACTCAAATGATATTTTTTATATTAAAGGGACATTCCTGAGTTTGCTGCAATTTTTAACTAACAGAGACTTTTCAACGATTGTAATTATATATTAAATATATTTTTTTGAATAAAATATTAGTGGCTCTATATTAAACATGTTTTTGATCGTTCTATTTGTACTAGGCTAAATTTCATTTTACTTCCTAAAATGTATTTTTTCATACAAATACTACATACGAAATTATTGAAGACAAAATCCAATTTGGGCTTCTTGCAAATATTTAAATGACCAGAAAACACATTGAATATACAGACACTGATACTCTAAACAAGAAAATATATTTAATATGTAAGTATAATCGTAGAAATATTTTATTAGTCGGAAACATCTTACAATGCAGCAAACTCAGGAATGTACCTTTAAAAAAAACTCATGATGAAACTTCTACATATTCTATGAATATTATTGTACTAATTTACAGTTAATAATACCTACTTAAATTATCACATTATTTATTGCAGTTAACATAAATGTACGAGACAGGGGCAGTGGGGGCAACTGTCCCCTTTGTGCTGGAGCAAATTCTTAAATTTAGGCAAAAATTATAAAGATATTCATGCAAAATGTGTTTATCCGAGACCTTTTCATCATTTATTTCCATCATTCTACCCTCAAAATTAGTTATAATCCATGTAAAAATGTGTAGTGATTCGTTTGCAACCCTATATAGCTGTTTAGTAGTAAAGCTAATATGAATGTTATCCAGATTTGGGCATTTTTGGTTAACTAGGGCAAAAGCTAGCCTGCCCCCCTACAAAAATCGAAGACCCTACCTTATACCTATGGCAGTTAATCATACATTCTTGAGTAACATAAACTAAAATTTTAACAAAACATTATTTTTCTTTCTGCTGCATACTTACTCTTAAGAGCATGGCGCAATAAAGCACTGTGGTTTGATACCAATTCCGACAGCATAGACTTGTTAGTTTCATCAGATGACAAATCTTTCAAAATATTCATATCTGAAAAATATGTATGTACATGTAAATATTTATATATACAAATGACCCAACATTTACACAACCTTACAAACCCTATGCAGTGGAGAGAGTATTAATGAAAGAAAGTGCTTTTTAACCAAAAAGAACGCCAATAAAAACATATTTAGTGCAAAATAAACATTTTTAACATACAAAGTTTGGTTATAAGAATTTATCCTAGAACTTACCCATGATATCCATGTCTTAAACCCATGTGATAATTTTCTTTATTAACCCGGCTAATAATGGTATGCAAATTTACACAGTCTCTAGGTAATTTGTTGCTGTGGATGGGTCATTTGTTTATAAGCCAACAAGACGTGTGTACCTGAGCATAACGTTTTCCAAGATTTGTTTAAAATACGTGACGTCAAACTAATCTGTGCTAATCGTGATGATGTCATATTATCAATGGCGGCAACTTTTGTACTGTGATTTACTAAAAAATTAATTAGAATGTTATTTTAGAAGTGTTATAGGATAAATAGATTTCGCTACTCGTGTTTTTTAATATGTAACATATCAACCTCATCTAGTTAATCGGTATTTGTCTTGGCAGAGCTTCAACAAATACCGATTAACATAGACTTGGTTGATACTTTCCATATTAAAAAATACTCGTGACAAATCCTCTATATGTACATCTGGAAAAACATTTGTAATTGTGGATGCTAAATGTTTTCATATCCAGCTAAATCAGCATTTAAACCACTGTTAGCCAAATAGGCATATGCACAATGAAACGATGATGAATTCACTGGGACAACAACCTTAACAACACCTAAAAATACCCCCTGTGGACTATCTGATGGTGCGGGCTATGTGATTTGTTCTCAGTATTAAAACATTTGCTTCAGACATAATAAAATAAAATAAGTAAATTTACTTATCTATTATTTATAATGGTACATCAATATTTATTTTAGTGTGTACCTGTCCCAATGCAACAATATCATGACATATTATTTTCCCGATTTACATATTGTAGCAGATACCGTTTGATCTGCATGAGAAATACCACCACACTTCTCCTAATAACAAGCATTCAGAGTAGTGCTGAAGCAATATGTGAATAGTTTAATTTCAAAATGCAATAAATGCCACTATACACACCCAATCCTAAACATGCTTCATACCGGCAAGGACCCATAAAATTCAAGCACTTTTCAAGGACCTACCTTATGTTTTAAGGACCATAAATACAAAATGTTTTTTCCAGTGTTTTTCACTGTTTTCATGCGATTTGAGTGCGCTCTCACCCATGGCGCCAATGTTAATATCCTTGCGACAACAGGAACAAACGGCGTTTGACACATCCTTACTATCTCTGATCCACACATATTTTCGACACTGCATGTTGTTAAAAACACACTTTCCACTAGGCATGTTTAAATTTGAACATGTGCTTGCAAAAACTTCAAATCTAAGCGATTCCGCATTGTCTCATCTGACTAAGGCTCAAAATAAGGCTAGGTATTACGTTCGTCAATAATCTGCAAATCGCAGAACGTCACGAGTGCTGGAATGAAAATGCGAACACGGAAGTAAAAATGCTAAATTTCTTTCGAGATGGTGCTGTTTAAAATGGTGCGCTAGTCAAGGACTATTTTGAAAATAAGCACATTTCATTTCAAACTCCTAAATTCAAGCACTTTTCAAGACTGTGCGAACCATGCTAAAAATGTTTTATTCCAAATCACCATAAACATTATGCCAGTTTCTCTGCAACCTGAGATACATCCTGAGACAATGGTATCATGTTTTGCTGAAAACTGAATTTGAACTTGTGTTTTTGTATATGTGAACAGTATCTGAGTGGTGTTTGCACAATCATGGTTCATACAGGCTTAGCCAGATTGTTTCCAAGGACTTTTTAAGGACTTTTCAAGCACTATTTTTCAAGTACATCTCTACTGTAATCAATTAAATGTGTAAAAAAACGAAGTTAGTCCATTTTTGTCATCGTAAGTCACTCATTTGTTGGTGCTTCGCACACTTTAGATGGGATTTCACAGCGTTTTACCCATGCTGGTTATATCAAAGATTTTGTCACACAAAACACATGTTGCCTTGCGTTTGTCAGATTTGCATGACCATAACCAGTCAGTGTAAACTGGGTTAGCTTCCCATTTACAGTTATAGAGACACTTGTGACTCATTTTTCTGTATCAACAGACGTCAACACATGCGCAGTTACAACATCTTGCCACTTCCAGTGTGTGATATAATTCAATACCCGGTGAAAAATGTCCGGTAACAGGTTAAATTGTTTAGCGAAAATTCAACAATAAGTGTCTTCTGTTTAAAAAATTTCGAGAAACTTGTCATATGTATTGTCAGTGGATGTTAATTTTTAAATTTAAGGATGTGTTGGTAAAATTCAAGCACTTAGTAACAAAATTAAAGGACTTTTTAAGCACAAATTCAATATTTACGAAATTTAAGGACTTTTCAAGGTCTGTGCGAACCATGACAATGGTTTTTAATGTGGCATTTATCGCATTTTGTCATGAAACTCTTCACATGTTCCCTACTAAATCCAATTTGTTTTTGTATCTGCCAAGTTCAATGGCCATAACTGTCAAAAATGGGCCAATCAATATGAAAGTGTTTGTGAGACGATGTCTGGAATAAAGACAAAGATGTAAGGTAGATAATAATCACTTTTCGCACCCTTGTTTTGGCTTCGTACACAATAAATAAAACATATCCAACAGTAATTTTTTGATATGATATACTTGTCAAAAGGTAATTTTTATTTCTTTCATCTTTTAAAACTGAAAATTAATATTTTGTCCAGAATTATATTTAAAAAAATAATAATAACAACCTGTAAATAGCATTGTCTGCTTGTTATAGAAATTTGACATGGGTCAAGGTTACAGACCAGTTTTTATTTTAATGTGGCAAAGCATTGTAATAATATAGCTAATTTTGAATCTGAATGACGTCAGTATTCCAATGACGTTACTTTTAAATAACCATAAACTGGGTACATGACATTTTCATTTTAACAATGCTGGAAAAATTCCATTGCAAAGATGCTATTGAATATTTTTTGTTTGAACATTACTAATGCACTTGAATGTGTTTGAAAAAAATCTTGTGATTAATGTTTTTTACTTTTTATGAAATACAGATTTCAAGTGAAATTATGGTAAGATATGCTATATTTATTGTGTATGAATTCAAAACAAGGGTTCAAAAAGTGACTGGTGTCGACCGTAGAGTCCTTTTGTTTGACTGGAAGGGGACTACTGTCTGAACCAAAATGTTAACAACTGAAAAAAATTACTCTCCTACCTTTAATTACCGTGACATTTCCCCCAAATTCTGTTCACACACAAGTTGTTAAAAAACCATTACAGTGACACAGCTTTCACATATGAGACTATAATGATGTCTTCAGTATCGACTTTGTTCAGATAGCATAGGAAAAAATACATGCAATTTTTAGCAGGCTGCCATTTTGCTTTTTTATGGAATATTCTTCAAGAGGGGTGAAAGCCTCCAAAGTATGTTGCATAATTAAAATAAAATAAATTATCTTTAGTAGTGTATTTAAACAAACAAAAGGGAATTAAAAAAATTAATATGATGTCATCACATTTGCTTTTATATGATAACATGTTATGACGTTGCTAGATTAAGTCATATCATTTCACCCCTCTTGGAGAATATTCCATAAAAAGTCAAAATGGCAGCCGGCACAAAATTACGTACTTTTTGCGATCTCAGCGAAGTTGATATCGGTGACATAGTTATCATCTAGTATGTGGAATCTGTGTCATTGCAATGGTTTTTCATATATTTCTGTCTGGACAAAATGTGAGTAAAATCTAACAAAAATTAAAGATAGGAGAGCACTTTTTGGCAGCTGTTAACATTTTGGTTTTCGGATAGTAATAATTGTGATTGCCAGTGATCTAGATTTGAAATGTACCTTCTCCCTCATTGATGACGAACTCAACGGGGTTCATGACAGCAGACTTGCTGCACGCGGCGGTGATCATGACGGCTCGCACCTGCCTGAAACGATGGTCATCTGGGTCGACGTCCAGAAACTTCTGACCCACCAGCTTCACCCCTCAAATACACAAACACATTACAGATAACTAACTCAGAGATGCTATTCTTCATTAAAGAAACTAGACATTTAAAGGCATACTGTCACAGACCACTGACCTATTAAATGGCCTAACAAAGTATTACCGTAACAAAAATATACATGTGTATTTGATTTCTCCCTAAATGTACTTCATTAAAACATCTACGTAACCACAATACTCCACTTATTAAATGATATTTTGTAAACATAAATGAATTAAGGTAATGGTCCATAATTCAAAAACAAACATTGCAAAGAGGATTGACATGGACTTCACTCCATCATGGTTCAATTAAATTGATCCAATAGCTAGATTTGCTATTGAAAATTAATGTAATTTTCATTTATTATCCACTTAACATCGAAATAACATCGTTAAATCAGTGACAGTATGTCTTTAATGTAACATTTTCAAATATAAAAATGGCATCTAACAACATTTTCTGAAGACTAAAGGAACTGAAAAGTTGGCTGTTCCAATGAGCTTTTAACCGCAGAAAAAAAAGAGAGGAGAGGAACTGTTTTTAAACTTTGGAATGTCAAAGTCTTGTAATAATGATATCTGGAGTGAGGGTGCATGATTTTTAGTAGAGATGATACAGTTGTGAACAATACTGTCTCCAAGATGTTACAGATGCTGTGAATGTATAAAATGCTATGTACAATATAACAATTATTTTATATACAAATAACCAAATGGTTTGGTTTTAAGTCCATATGATCAATAGAGGATATTCCCTGTTTTTTTGTCAAATATAATTTATATTTCATCTCGTGAAGTTTGCAATCATATCTCACGAGTCAAGCTTGCGCTTGCACAACAAGTGCGATATGATTGCAAACTTCATGAGATGAAATATAAATTATATTTGACAAAAAAACCCATGAAATGTTCTATTTATTATATATCTTTCGGCAATTTAGCTTAATTTTAAAAATGCTTGCAGCAAAATAGTTCCAGCTTTTTTACAGTAAAGATAACACTTTCTACAGTGACGATAACACGTTTTAAAGTGAAATAGTAAAATTTTCACTCTAAAATGTATTATCGTCACTGAGTGACTGGTAACACTTTTATTTCACTGATATTTAAAGATATTTCACTAGATGTTATATAATAATAACAAAAAAATTAATTATTTTATATAGAAGCTATTTCATGGGTTTTTTCGAATAAGATTTTTCATATACATATTTCCAAATTTTTGACAATATCTTTCGCTTTTTGGTAATATATTTCACTTATCCTATCAAATGACGTAACGTCATGATGTATTTCTTCCTATGGAACTTTGCCAAAAAATGTACTCTATCATAGACTTTTAAAAAGAAATTTGATTAAAATGTATCTTTATTAACATTTATTTAACAATACTGCGGTGCAAACATACCTGACAAAGCGATCCTCTAAAAACTCCCACAAAAACAAAATGAGTTGAATGCCGTTAAATTCTTACACTTACACTCGATGACACTACATTGTGTCATCATTATTTAGCTTCGTATTCAATTCGTTTAGATATTTTATCTTTTTGCACTTCATATGCCTTTTTTTATAGGTACAGTTGTTTAAATTACATTTTTTATTTTTCAAATACAATCAGATGCATTGATAATCATCAAATTTAAATATGAAGAACCAAGACAAAGGGAGATAATTTAATCATGCACTTCTACAAAAAAGTATATACATCTTCTATATTTTCACTGTAGATAGAATACAGGGAAAATATGACTTTTCACCGGATATGACTTTTATGGTTTTCATAGATCTATATATTTCATTGCTATGTATATAATAAAAACTGATATGCCATAAAGTGGATTCCAATTACTTTTGGCTCCTAGAAATTCGAGGTTTTGATGTATGCGGTAGTCTTCTGATGGGTTGTTGGAGCTAAAAGCCCATATGTTACTGTTGGTGTTACTCAGAAGACTGGCCAGGTGGACCGTGGTCAGGCCCGAGCCGATGTTAACATGGATGATGTCATCATCGTCATTCAGCAGGTGTTTAGCTGAGTGTGGAGCCAGGCAGCTAGATTTGTCCTGAAACATGAATAAACTAGATAAGCAGGATGCTTACTGTACACAGTCAAATGCTGTTATCTCAACTTCTGTTATCTCGAGAGCCAGAGATATATGAAGTTTAACAAAATTGTAATATGATGGAGATGGATTTAACTTGGTCAAAAAAGTGCCCACCTGAGGTGCCCGGGAATGTAGGATCAATCCCTTTTAGCAGATGGGGTTTTCTATCCAAACCAGTGCCAAATGTCTAGTATATCAAAGTGCAAGGTACTGTAAACCGTGAAAAAAATATGTGCGTATAAATTTTGAGTCATTCGCGTCAAACCTTATGTCACAAAATTAATACGCACGCACTATTTTCCAGTTTAAAGTGTGCTTAAAGTGATGTCTCAATTTTCTAGTAAACCATAAAGGAAAACACAAACAAAATACAATAAAATTTACAAAACGATTCACTCAACAGGCACAGCCTATATACAAGCTCTCCTTGATGGCGACTAATCGTTAATTGTTTTATGTAACTTCAATCGATGGCGACTAATCGTTTATTGTTTTATCTACCAAAGGGTGTTACCAGTTAACAACTGAAACTGTGAGTTGTGATTGTAATACAGGTCAGGTGGGTAGGGCCTAATCCCCTCTATAGACACTGTACCAGGCACAATTGCTTGATGTAGGATAACACAATATTGATTTACAGACAGTAACTTTATAACAATTACATGAGCTGTCTTTATCCACCTTTTTTTCAGCTGTCAATAGTCATTCGTGAAATTTACACATCGTGAACATGCGCTAAGGTATACATTCGCGAAAAAAACATTTTGCAATATTAATACGGTTTACAGTATGTAAAGCCCTGTCTGTGGGATAGTGCATATAAAAGATCTCTTGCTGCTAATGGAATAAATGTAAAATGCTCCCTCTGAAGTCTATGTGTTAGAATTACCAAATGTTTGACATCCAATAGCCGATGATTAATTAATCAGTGTGCTGTAGTGGTGTCATAAGAACAAAACAAATTTCAACTAGTTCTATATGACACAACTTTAAACTCATATCTTGAGAAATATAGATCTGACTATTTTCAAAATCATAATGTGAAAATATCTGTTTATGTAACAAAGCCCTCACTACCTAACCCTTAAACACCTGACGTGAATGTAGTGTTTTTACCTACAGAACAGCCTTGCCTGTGAGGAGGGTGTTTGCACAGATCCTGCTGTATAGGTCTGTTGGGAAGATCAGCAGGTCATCACAGTGATGGTCATGTAACAATCTCCAATCAATCAATCAATCAATCAAAGGGTTTAACGTGCACCTTCAGAACAAGCTGTTGTAGTGCACGCCTGTCGTGGTCGCAAAAGAGCTTGCTGAGCAAGCTCTTTCATCCAAAGTTGGCGGGGGAAGGAAGGAGGGACCGCCCGCACTGGCAGGTGCAAGAGAGCACCAGCAGCCCGATCGAGATCGGTAACAGGCGGGGGGTGGTGGTGGTGAGGCTACGGGATTTTGAATGGAGCAGTTAATATGCCAAAGAGAAAAGGTGTGCATTTCAGTATGAAGGAATTTTGG
>JAECMU010033452.1:0-10380 GCA_016106625.1 Dracogyra subfuscus | reverse complement strand
GAAAAGGAGGACAAACAACAATGGGAGGCACCACAGCAGCAATGAGGTCTAATTAACGAGCTACTCTCGATCTACTAAATTCCCAAACTATATTAGCTCTGTATCCTTTTTTCTTTCAGCCAGTCGTTCAAAAATTGTGCCAAAATTTCCTTCATACTGAAATGTGCACCTTTTCTCTTTGGCATAATTAATGCTCCATTCAAAATTCCATAGCCCCACCACCACAACCCCAGCCTGCTACCAATCTTGATCGGACTGCTGGTGCTCCCTTGCATCTGCCAGTGCAGGCGGTCCCTCCTACATCCCCCCCAACTTTCTGTCTTGGCCAGGCGTGTGCTACTACAGCTTGTTCTGAATGTGCATGTTAAACCCTATGACATGACATGACATGTTCCAAACAATTGGAAATCGTTTAATATCTTCTACAAAATGTTCATCTTGAAATGTTTGCTGTAATTTGTGTTGTTTTGAAGCATATCACATTAGCACACTATGTGATATATCACTCACTCACTCTGGCTGATGACTACAAGCATTTTGCACATGTATGCATAAGTACACCAGTGTAGATGACTCAAGTTTCTAATTTGTTAAGCATCATCAAATGCACACGCTGCATCCAACATAGGATAGGGTCTTAAAAGAAATTTGTACTCATTAAAAAACTAAAATTATGATATATTTTTAAAAGCTCTTTTTTTGCTTCTAAGAAACGTAATGTAATTCAAGTATTAGTTGATTTATTAAGCCAAGTCTTAAAAAGAAGTGAAGATTAATCCAGATGTACAATTATCTCTTTTTTTCCTGTTTACCCTCAAGGCCAATTTGATGGCAGTAATGTGTACAAGTGTTGCAACTCAACTGTTTGTAATGTCAGTTTGTGTAATTTGATTTCAATCTGCTTGCCCAACAACCCTCTGATATTATTACCCATATCTGGCCTAGGGACATATTAATCTCCAAACTGGTAGGACGTCTTGCAAACATGCTGAAAAGATCCAGAATTCCCCATGACTTGTTCAAAAGAAGTTTTGAAATCCATAACCAAAAATGTATTATATATGTATCCACTATCCAAAGCAATTTGACAAAGCAAAAAAAAGAAAGAAAAAAAAGAGAAGATTTCTGCTCTGTGGATTATTTTCATTCAGGTGTAAATTGCCTTTAGGGTACCAATTTAGATAATGATTCAGAAATGATAATTTAAATGTACCGGTAGATCGACATGCTACAGATATGTCTTGTTGTGCATGTGTTTCTCTGTCTTTCTGCCTCCGGTACTGGAGCAGTCTGTTTATAGGATCAATCCACATTGGTAAGCCCACTGGGCTATTTTTCGCTCCAGCCAATACTCCACCAACTGGTGTAACAAAGGCTGTGGTATGTACAATCCTGTCTGTGGGGTAGTGCATATAAAAGATATCTTGCTGCTAATCTAAAAAAAGTAGCACAGTGCATGGCAGCAATGGGTTTTCTGTCTATCTCTATGTTTCTTAACTACATGTCCACCATCATATAACTGTAATTAAAAATGTGTTGTTAAATACAAGATTTCTTCCTTCCTTATGTTGTGTGTATCTGTTTGTGAGTTGGTCTAATTGACAATGTCTGTTGTCTTGAGATATCGGACTATTCAAGCTCTGACTCAAACTCAAACTCAACTGTATTTAGCTTGGACAACCCCAAGAATAATACATTATATACACACTCAACTGTTTGTAATGTCAGTTTGTGTAATTAATTTGAGTTCAATCTGCTTATATATATATAGTGTTGTTTTTTCTTGTTAAACTGACAAAATAAGCAATTTCACACTAAATACATGTTGTAATGAATTTCTGCAGGGAGACTGACATTTTTAAAGTGGGTAAGATACAGCATCAGCTGGCAGATGTGGCAGTAAATTAAAGTATCTGTTTAAACACCCAGTCTTGTGAGTATGTTATGTTTAAGCATTCAGAAAAGATCACCCAGTTTAGTTTTCATCCAGTTAAATACAATTCTTCCATGATGTGACATTATCTGCTTATTATAATTAGGGTTAGCCATGTGCAAATACTAGCATGTTTAACATACTGATACTCCGAGGGCAAGATGGGGGCGGGACGTAGCTCAGTGGTACAGTGCTTGCCTGATGCGCAATCAATCTAGGATTGATCCCTGTCGGTGGGCCCACTGGGATATTTGTCATTCCAACCAGTGCTACACAGCTGGTGTAACAAAGGCCCTGGTATGTACTATCCTGTCTGTTTGATGGTGTATATCAAAGATCCTTTGCTACTAATCGAAAAGAGTAGCCCCTAAAGTGGCAACAGCGTGATTCCTCTCTCAATATCTGTGTGGTCCTTAACCATATGTCTAATGCCATATAACCAGAAATAAAATGTGTTGAGTGTGTCCTTAAATAAAACATTCATTTTCTGATGATTAATAAACCAATGTGCTCTAGTTGTTTTGTAAAAAAAAAAAAAACAAAAAAAACACCAAAACGTTTTGCATCTAATTAATAAGTGTGTAGGTGGCAGCACTGCAGGATCTCAACCACTAAAACCAAATCATGTCCTGTAATGCAGATATCGAGAACTGAGAAAAATTTCACAGGACGTTTAGAAACACCCTTCAAAAATGTTAAGCTATTTACCTACAGAAAGTAAAGGACTGACATTCTGCCATGCCACCCCGTTTCACACAGTGCTTACAAAACACCTGGAAGTTTTTATCTACCTTGGGAGAAAGTCTTACCAATCCTGTACAAACAACATCAGCGACTGCAGAGCTCATTTATTACATACCCATTAGAATGAAATGAGTTTGAAACAACTTCTGAGGCAAACAAAAGATCTAGTGAACAAATATGTTGATACCAAACTGACAAACATATCCATTTACCAAAAAGAAGCTATTTTCCAAACCACTCATTTAAAATATCCCTTTGTGTATCTTTTGATCACAAGTGAATTTTAACAAGTTTATATGCACTGATAAAAAAAGGTTAAGTTCTGCACTCACAAAATCCACATGGGTCACTGTCATGGCTATAGGTTGCATGGTACCAAAGAAGAAAGTTCTGTGTCAAAGTTCAAAGTGTACCATCAAATATTTACCAGAGTAAAAACAGCTGTGGGTGTGATTGGTGGTAATATGTGACAGTGATTATTTGTGCAAATACTATTACCCATTGTTAATAAATAAATAAACTTTTATTCGTTATACAGTTGTGATGCAGTGTATACCAGAGGTTGAAACTAATGTAGGTAGCCACAAAAGTGAAACTGCAATTTTCAGCAAAAATTATGATTGCTATTAAAAACTTTAATTAAATCTCTTAGTGGGTATGTGACCCTACAGTTTCTTGCAGACACGGTAGATTAGATGTGAGGTGCCACACTTTTTATTGCTGTACTTCCTGGGTGTGTTGATATGCTGCTTATATCAGTTTTATTAGTAAACATTAACATTATCAGTAACAGAAATTGATTTGATCTCTTAGAACCTAGAAGGAAGTGTAAACTTGATATAAAACTCTTAGGACAAATGCTATTTACTAGACACCTCATTCCAATAAAGTCTAGATTTTGCCAGCATATCTTGTCCATGGGGATTTGCTAAAGCTAAAAAAAACCAAACAATGACCATGACCTCACCACCCTAGTCAAGGGATCTTTGTCATAGTGAGATCACTGCATACATTGGTTAATTTAGTCACCATGCATCTGTAATCACAGCCAACAACTGGCCTCAGAAGTAAATTGTCAACTGGAAAGAACACAGAGGATGGCAAATCCATTTAATACATGCTCTGGGGACATTTCACTTCAAAGTCATCTTCCGTCGATATAAAAGGACAGTCTAGTCGGGTTCAAATAAATAAAAGTATTGATAGTTGTTAAGAGTATAGTATATGGAAAAAGTGAACAAGTCCGTCTATTGACTTTAGCAGGTTAAAATGGTTCTCAGTGCTAAATGTATATGCTATATAGAAACTTTAAAGTTTAAAAAAAATTATTATTTAAAAAATTATTTTTTTGGTGATTGTTATTGGTTTCATTCAGGTTTCAGGTTAAAAAACATTTACAGTGTATTTTCTGTTTGTTTGTTTTTTAATGTAAGATTTTTAATGTGTTATTAACAAAAGAAGTATTTATTTTTAGAATATACACAAAGAAGAATATGTTCTTGTTAAAGCATGGATTATGACAGATTTCATATACCCAATGGTTTCAATGGGAGATAATGAGTACTGAGAAAACCCAAACAATCCTATCATGCCACTATCCTATTAGTGGGATTGATGTGTGGTCCTTAACCATATGTCTGACACCATATAACCGTAAATAAAATGTGTTGAGTGTGTCATTAAATAAAGCATTTCTTTCTTTTCTTTACACTTATACCAAGAAAGAAATGACTTTGAATGACACCTCAACATATGTTAAAACTATGGCTACTGGTAGTCTAACATATTGTGAATCTTTTTCTAGAATCACCCAGGTTACTCCTACAACACAGCACCAAATGATCTTTTAAATGCACTTTCTCAAAGTCCTACCATGCGTTTTCTCCACACTAGTTATAGCAATGGTTGGGATGGGTCAAAACAAAACCCAATGGATCCACAGACAGAGATTGATTCTATGATATTTATATGATGTTAAGATGCAGTAGTAATAAAACAGTTTAAATGGAAGTTCAATGTGTAATCTCAGTTCACTGCTTGTTAAATTTTTATCAAGTTTAATAAAATAAAAAAACATGACTTCCACAGAATTACATGTCTTGATCTGGTGAGTAAAAGAAATACTTTGCGATGTAATTTAATCATGATTGATCACGTTCTTCTTAAAGAAAAACTAATTTTGATCACGCATTGAGATGAATATACATAGATGGAACTACAAACCAAGTTCCATAGATCTAGGACTTACAGTTTGTCAGAAATATTGCTAAATATAAAAACTTAACATCGGCACTAAATATGTTGTTGATTTTGGAAAAGTAATACATATACTTATATATATCACCTTTTGTCTCATGGTGTGAAAAAAAGGTAGAGTTTATTTAAGCTTGAAAACATTTCTTATGCAAGAAAGGTCAAAGAAATCCAAAGAATATTGATTATTTAAAAGCAAAACATGCCCTATAAAATGACTGTAATTATATCCTAAAGAATGCTCATTAAAAACAGCTTTCTCAAGGTGATGTTGCAGAAAGTAGCATGCAACATGCAATGTTAGTTATCAAATTAGTGTGTTAACAGTATTAGTATTGAAGCCATGGTAAATTAATTTTAAAATGTCAAAGTGTTGCATTGATTAATGCCATTAAAAGCGATTGAACTTCATTGTTGAATTATCTTTTCTGAAATCCCCATCAAACATTCATTATTGTCCAATCAGGGAGTGGCATTTCATTTAGCCCTCTATGATTCAGCTTTTTCCTGGTGACAAAATGTGGCCATTGCTCTACTTCCACAGACCGTCTGGGAAATGTCAACTCATTTTAAACCCAAAAGAACATATTAGCCATCTTCAGTTGTTTCCCTTGAGAATTTTAAAATGTCACGGACACCATTTAGCAAAAGATTTATTGGGTTAACTTCAAATCTTGAGAAATAAAGAATTTAATATTATACTTCTAAAATAACAATGCTGAGAGATTAAACCTAAACACTTTGTGCTCTTTTTAAAAATATAATGTATCTTTCTTTTGTTTTCTCTAATTTTAATGATGAATTTTTAAAGTGCAATTATAATATTTTACATTTAAATGAAATAGTGTGGTTTTCTTTTTATCAACAGAAAATCTGTCTAAACCAGACCCTGAACAACAATTATCTATGAAAAGCATTTTGTCACAGACCAATGACCTACTTAATGGTCTAACAAAGTATTACCTGAAGAAAAACAATTGTATTTGTCTCTAAATGTACTTTATTCAACCATCTTCATAACCACTATACTTCATTTATTAATGACATTTTGTTAAAATAATTTAATTATGGCAATTTTAATTTAAAAATTAAAATTGCCGAGTGAGATGACATGGATTTTACTCCATCATTGTGCAGTTAAGGTGATGCAATAGCTAGATTTGGTTTCCAACAATTAATGCAATTTTTATTTATTATCTATTTTTAGAGAAATAAGGTCCTTAAATATGTGACAGTATGACTTTAAGACAAACATTTGTTATTGGTATTGGACAATAGCAACTACTAGGGTTGATAAATACAGATATATATTAATTTGATTTTCAATGGGGTGGGGTGGGGAGTAAATACATTAACTTCAGAGGTGAAAAAGGAAGCACTCCTACGTCATTTACTTCGAACGCTGTTATTTGTATGATGGTTAAAAAGTGTTCCACTAATTAACATGCACTTTTGTAGATCTCCTGTGAAATATTTCAAGTGTTAAATCAGTTTATCCAGCTCTGTAGATTTACTAGTAGTTCGTTCACACTCTCTCACACACACAAGCTGTCTTAGCGACTAGGGATAAGTCTTGTGTTTTTTATGTGGTGGCATTCGGAGATCTTGCACCTGCATCTGGTTGTGGAAGACAGAGAGCCACGGGCTAGTGGGAGATCAAATTAATGCACGAAAGACCGCACAGACAAAACAAACAGGAATCAAATGAGTGAGCTTTTATAGACTGTCCGTTATAGACTTTATGGAAGACAAAATGTGGCTCAGTGGTAGAATGCTTGGCTGAGGGGTGACGGGTTATAGGATCGATTGTCCTTGGTGGACCCATTGAATTTTTTCCCATCCAACCAGTACTCGCCATGACTAATATATCAATGATTATAAAATGTGCTGCTCTGTACAGTACATCAATGGTCATGAAATGTGCTGTCCTGTCTAGTACACCAATGGTCATGAAATGTGCTGTCCTGTCTAGTACATCAATGGTCATGAAGTGTGTTGTTCCATCTAGTACGTCAATTAATGGCCATTAAATGTGCTGCTCTCTACCTTACATCAATGGCCATTAAATGTGCTGCTCTGTACCGTACATCAATGGTCATGACATGTGCTGCTCTGTACAGTACATCAATAGTCATGAAATGCGCTGTTTAAAATGAAGACCGGACTATATATCAAGTTTCAACACAAAGTAACAACACAGGGAATGGTGGTTGGGTGCTTATAGCCTTTGATAGACAACTTTAGGGTCTCTCATGGGATTTGATCCTACACTCCATCAGCCTAGACAGGTACTCTGTTACACCTACTAAAGAGAGGCGGGATATAGCCCAGTGGTAAAGCATTCGCTTGATGGACAGTTGTTTTAGAATCGATTCCCGTCGGTGGCCCATTGGGTTATTTCTCATTCCAGCCAGTGCTCCACAACTGGTATGCAAAAGGTTGTGGTATGTTCTATGCTATCTGTGGGATAGTGCATATGAAAGACCCTTTGCTACTAATACAAAAAATATAGCTGGTTTCATTTCTAAAACTATATGTCAAAATTACCAAATGTTTGACATCCAATAGTGGCTCAATGATTAACAAATCAATGTGTTCTAGTGGTGTCATTAAACAAAGCAAATATTTTTACTACTAAGCTACACTTTTCCTGTAGTTGCTTGGTAACACTTCAATATGTTCCAGGCTAAAACCTATCTACAGGGGATGTGTGTATATTGAAATGATGGAAACTGTAGCAAGTGCACAATAAAGACAAGAAAAACAAATTAAGACGTTAAATCAACATTCTTTGTGGTATCTTTGTCTTTCTGTGGTTGCTTTAAGAAATTCCTGGATTGCTACCATAGATTGTCCTAAAATAATAAATATTTGTTTTATAAATGTAGTTTTCACTGCAAAACAATAACCTTTCTCAAAGAATGCATTTAACCACCACCCAAGAAATGTATAATCTTTTTTTCTTTTTCTTTTTTTTCTTTTTTTTTGTAGGATGTAGCTATTTGCCTGAGGTGTGATAGGTCAAAGGATCAACTATGCTTAGTGGATGCATCAGGGTGGGGGGTTTTCCCCACCCAACCAGTGCTACTCAACTAGTATATCAAAGGTTATGGTACTGGTGTGTGCTGTTTGTGAGAAAGTGCATATAAAAGATCCCTTGCTTCTTGTTCGTAGAAGTAACCCATGTGCCAGAGGCAGAATTCAACCAGTACTACTCAACTGGGATATCAAAGATCACAGTACTTACTGGTATGTGCTGCCATGTTTGTAAAAAAAAGTGCATATAAAACTGGGATATCAAAGATCATAGTATTAAATGTGGTATGTGCTGCAATGTTTGCGAGAAAGTGCATTTAACACTGGGATATATATATATATCAAAGATCATAGTACTAAATGTAGTATGTGCTGCAATGTTTGCGAGAAAGTGTACATAAAAAGACTGCTTGCTGCTATTTGGTAGGAGTAACCCATGTGTCAGCAGCAGGTTTCTTCTCTCACTATGCTAACCAAGTATCACTTTAACAATATGTTAGAAACATTAAACGTTTGTTTTGTTTAACAACACCACTAGAGCTTGTTAATTCATTATGCATCTCGTACTGATGTCAAACATTTGTTAATTCTGACACAGAATCTCAGAAAACCCTCTATAAACTTTTTCCATTAATTGCAAGGGATCTTTTTTTAAAACAGGACAGCACATATCACAGCTTTTGATATACCAGTTAATTGCAGTGCTCAGGTTGGGATGAAAAAGAATTCAATCACAAAATGAGTTGACCGAGGTGATTCCATTCTACCTCAGGCGAGCACTCTAACGACTGAGCTAGATCCCGCCCCAACAATAACAATATGTAATACGACATCATTAAAGGTATCATTGAACAAACATAACATCCTTTTCTTGCGTACATATCTTACTTGGCATCATATTCTTGATAGGCTTATATTGTAGGGTCAGTTGGCTTCTTTTGTTTTTCTTTTTTTCTTTTTTACCTATATTCACCCGTTAGTTTATAAATAAAATGTTACGTACCGTATGTACTCTTTTCACCTACAGTATATATCAATAAAACAATTGCAATGAAAAAAAAGTTGGGGATGTCAGCCCTTTTTTTTAGGGCGAGGCTATATTATTTAGCTGTGTTTAAAAAAACAAGGCAGATTAGGCCTTTAATGTATGCATTGATCTCTGGTACAGTGATACTTCGCCTTACCATATATGGCTTGTTTAGTGCACGTGATATCAGGGACTAATCTGACTGGCTTGCCATGCTTTTTGCTTTCCCCTTCCTCCCTGTGACAACCAGCTAGTTTATATTAATCGCTTGGGACTGGATTTCATTTAATCTTCTTTTCGGTCTTCTTAAAGGAGCGGTGTGTGTGTGTTTATATGTGTATTCTATGTATGTTGATTTTATTTGCCTAGTAGTATTAGAATAAATTTGTATTGCCCAATTGTCTTGTGTTTTTAGTAGGGCAAAGATCCCGAAAACTATAATCTTTCTGCTTTCTGCTAACTGAACAGTATTATACACTGTGAGTCTGTACAAGAATAAAGATTTTGCAATCCATTATTAATTACGTGATTTTCTTATTGATCAATATATCGGTAAGACTATGGATTACACTAATGAACAGTAAATACAGCATGGAGAAAATTAGCAACAGTCAATTTTCAAATACAGTGACAATTACTAGCAATGTTGGTGTATCCCAATTAATCAACAGTGTGGGATCTTTGGTATCATCATAATCACAATGAACACAATGTAGTAATGTACATGTATAGTCTAGAATGTTACAGGTAATCAGCAATATGGCCATTTAATATCAGTATACATTTGTATCAGAATCCTATTGATTACACACTATTTTGATACATGTGTATAAATATATGTGTGTGTATATATATATATATATATCATAATCAATTTGTTAACCCAACTGATTATAAAAAGCTTCTCGGAGATAGATAATTAAATCCTCAAAGTGCTCTTTTGTTTTACATACATGCATATCATCCATCCTATACTTACTATACATATAACAAATGTAGGTGGCTTTTGGGGGGTTTGTTTGTTGTTTTCTTTATATCATAGTGACACATAATAGTTGAATTGTTATTTGTGCTAGTGGAATTGTGATTCAATCATTCATGCATTTCTTCAAATTATTTCATTCATTCATTCACTCAGTCATTTATTCACTCACTCGATCATTCAAAACCCATCCACCCACTAATTTATTCACTCTCACTTTAATCATTCAATCATTTATTCATTCATTCAGTCATTTATTCACTTATTCTTTAAAGGGGTAGGCTGTATCCCTGTGGTAAAGTGCTTACTTGATGCACAGTTGGTTTGGAATTGATCCTTGTTGTGGCAACATTGAGCTATTTCTCGTTCCAGTCAGTGCACCACGACTGGTATATTAAAGGCTGT
>JAECMU010033428.1:418-11870 GCA_016106625.1 Dracogyra subfuscus | reverse complement strand
TAAGTCCCTAGGGAAATTATGATTTATATTTCCCCGGTTCTGAGTTCCCGCTGGGGTAATAAATCTCTTTATCATATAAGCTCATGTAAACTGTACACGCAACTTTAAGAATTTGATAACTTTGCAAATTAGTCAAGGTCTCTGCACTAGGTTTATTAACATTTAAGCAAATGTATTTTGATGACACTCCATCATTGACGTATGCATTCATAGTCATCAAATAAAAACATTTTAATGAAAATTTGACACTGAAAGCTGTCCAGCATTCAGAAAACAAAAAAAACATTAGGCATAATTTTATTTTAATGTAAGGACATCCAAAAGGACGTCATTAGAGTTTGATGTCATTTCAATTCAAAAATACACTGTGCCACATATTCTTACGTCATTTGAATATCTAGTAATGGCGGACTGGAATTAAAGTTGTGGGTACAGTTTACAAAAAAACATGTATTATGCTTCAGCTTATAGTTATATGATAGATTATTACCCTTACAATTTTTATTCCTAATATATATATATAGTTACACACACACACACATATATATATACATAAAACATTCTTTGTCAACAGCAAATATTATATTAGTTTTTGTTATTCATTTAAAAACCTGTTTGTTTCTTAACCTCCACAATACTCAAAAACAACAAGAAATGTTTTGTAATTTGTGGTAATAAATGGATGAGCATCGTAAATTTGTTTTTGTATAATCTAAATTCAAAGACAGCAAGGTGAATTTAATACAGAAATCAACACAAGTTTGCAAAATGTTATTGATACAGCTCCAACTCCATGTCAGTTGTGACCCGTAACAATTAAGGTATGTGTGGATGACTATGGGTCACGAAACACGCGTCAGTATGTATTACTGATAGGCCATCACACACCCTGGTCTATGTATGTACATGCATGTAGGACACTGATCAAGGAATCTTCACGTAATTAGCTGCCAGGGAAACAGCACGCACGCTCAGTAATATTTTATGTAAAACCTGATACCAGATGCAAAATTAACAGTTGCCCGAGATGACCTTTGTTAACAGTGTGCGACTATGAATTTTAAGAAGACAGTCCATCAGGCAATCTTCTATTTTTAATTTCTTTCATTATCTCATAAATTTATTTAGTTTATCACCATAAAAGTCAAATTTGATTTGTAACAGAACATGATAAACTATATACAAAATTAAGGCATTGCTAAAAAAGGTATGAAAAAAACTAACTTTTATATCTCTTATGTTCAAGGGCCATAACTCTGTAAACAAATGTGTATATATCATCATGAAAGTAAAACTTGATCTGTAATTGGACATGATAAAGGGAAAAAGTCTGGAAAACTATAAATGTGACAGACGGACGGATGGACGGACGTAGATGAAACCTATTTCCCCGTCCAGTTGGACCAGTAGAGGATTAATAAAGACCAGTATAATAAATAAATAATTAAAAATAAAACTGTTCTGGCTCAGATGGAAAACATGGTTTTTAAGTAAAGTTTCCACCCTGCTTCAGTCTGAAAAAACAGATCCTGTTTATACTATCAAGGTCCCAAGATTATAAGTGTTGGCAGGTTTGACTGGGTCACCATTGCTTATCAATGAAATATAGAGAACATTATTTGACTTAAAACACTCTTATCTGGATGTCCCAGAACAACATGTAACTGACCACATGTGTTTCAAAACAAACAAGACATAAACAAATGTTTGGTAACACTACAGCACACACAAAACCAACATTTATTGTTGACCAACCCCTTATAGTCAATGGTATGCTAAATTCTTTTTCAACAGCAAATATTAAATTACTGTTTGCTATTCATTTTAAAAATCAATAATAATTATGATGAACAAAAAGATAAAAAACCTTTTGGATACTCAAAAAAAAGAAGAAACAAGTTTTAAAAACCCAATCCATTTTTATATAAAGATTTCTTTCATAAATTTAAAAAAAATTAAACTGGCTGTTGGGTTTCAACAAATTACCAATATCCATGCAAGACATTAACAATTCAACATAAAGAATGGAAAAAACTTTCTGTTCAATAAAACTGGTCACATGCAGCATATTAGTCAGAGACCAGTGGGTAGTTACAACACAAGGACAGGAACATGAGAACAGATACACATTCCCACCCCACAGACACTTACATTTTATCAAAAATACTTGATATACACTTGAATTCCAGACACAATAGCACACACCATGTTCTTTGATATTTACCAACCATTGATCACTACAGTAAATGAGAAATAATCCAATGGATTGACTGAGGGGGAGATGATCCAGTGATCCACCCAACGTCAGATGAACATTCTACCAGTGAGCTAAATAAAGAGTACACAATCTGTTGCTACCAATATTTCAATTATCAGTAAATAGTACAATCAAACTCCTGTAAACCGGACACCCTAGGTACCAAGTAAAAAGTCAGGTTTTAGAGGTATCCGATATAGAGAGGTTCTCTTCTGTACAGATATTTAAAAATTGGACCAGGACAAATATTTGGTTTTAAGGGAATTCTGGTTTACAGAGGGTCCGGTTTTGCAAGGTTTCACTGTACTATAATTGAACGGCATAAATGATAAGGACTTTTGTCATGTTTTCTAATGGTGCCAAATACACAAACTTTCACACAGAGAACAAATTAAAAATATAACAGAATGTTAACTTTAAAAGGTGACTGCATTTACCCAAGCTTAAAATGAAAAAAGACTCTATGTAGCTGACAGTGACTTACCTTCACCTACAACCCCCAGTATGTCGTATTTGTTCATCACATAGCAGTTGTTTCTTATTCCACGATCCACTAAAAAAATGCATTGGACATTACCTGTAAAATAAAAATACAACCGAATTCATAAACATCCAGGTATCTTAGTGCATAAAATATACTCAAGAACAAAAGAAATGTGAATATTTTAATTTAATTTTTTTTATGGTAAAAGTATTTTTGTAAACAGATAGTCAAAATGGGTCTAAAATGTTCAGAAGACATTCATAAATTTAGTAAACTCAAAACCTAATGACACTGTCAAACCAAATACATTTAAATATTTTAAAGGTAGAGTAAACTCCAACAAGAGCCTTATGTATTGGAAAGATACTTACCCGGACCACCAACACATACTGACACTTTAACAAATGAAAAACACGTAGTAATTTTAAAATTAATTTAAAAAACATGATTATTCCTGCTAACTGGGGGCAGCCATTTTGTTTTGTTTTTGTGACATCTAGTGGTTTAGTTTGGGGCGAAGTGACGTCAGCTCTGAACTTCTCTATTATGGACAGTGTAAACAAACACTCTAATTTAGCTGACTTGTAATATAACATAAATGACTTCATAGTATAATAAACTATTTAACTAAATATATTTCAATTTGCATCAATATAACAAAATGGAGTTATAGTGGGGTTTATTCTTTTAAAAATCCAAAGAAAAAATGCATATTATTAGGCCTATTGGTAGGATACGTTCGAGCAAAAACGACCACTCATGATACCCAAGTGACGATTTTCTTTTCTTTGGGACTACGTAATTGGTCAGTTTTGTGATTTTAGATGGGAAAGTCTACTTAATCAAAGGTTTTACAGAATTACTTACAGTAATAAAGGGGGATGGGTGGTCAAGTATATTATAATTTGAGGTTATTACACAATATCCTGTGACCTTAATAAAAGAGGCCCGTCTTTTTAGTGTCTAGGCACAGTGTCTGCGGACCGTCTAAATATACACCTGCCAATTAAGAACCACAGATACACGCCATGGAAAGAAACGACCAATTAACTAAGAAAACATTCCGATTATTATTTCAGCATGTGGGTTAATTTAAACCATAATACAGTTATTTCAACACTTTGACAATGTTGGTTTATTTTGTATTAAATATAATATATACTAGTAATTGTTGCTAGCTTACTGGGATGACTATTTTTAAAGAATATTAGGATGCATCCGCAAAAATCAGGTATGTTTTGTTTCTTCAGTTCCAAGACTAATTCCTGACGTGATTCACTGGGATGGCACAAAATGGCTGCGCCCGTTATATATAATAGCCATCACATTTAACCATTTATTAATTAAGTATACGCTTATACTTGTTGATATTAAGCAATAATGTGCAATATATATCGTTGAATATGCATACCAAGCCAAATGCGTTGATTGTGCCCTCCTTTAAAGAAAACTAATTAACACGTGTGTTCAGTTTTTCAAGATACATCAGTAGATTTAAAACCAGTCTGAAATGTGATAATGGCTTTCAGGGCTTGAAACCCATCAGAAAGATATGGAGGCCCAAAGCAAAATATCTGGGCCACTATATGTTAATTTTTAGTGTCCCAAATTTGTTTTAGGTAGCCCAAATGCAAAAAATATTCCAATTTCAGGGTTTTTCTAAATAATTGAAAACATTTAATTACATATTTTTTTAAAAACATGCATAAGTAATACTGATATGGCAAAGGTATCAACATACATGATATTAAAATGAAATTTTCCGGATGATCTATAAAATCAATGTCAATAAATGGATGTAGGCAAATTATGGTAAGCAGATATATTCAGTTTTGTGAACCATTAGCAAGATTTTAAGGTGGAATAACTTTATGTCATACAATTATTAATTATAGTAGCTCATATGTTATAGAAAGATTGCCCAAATAATATTTTTTGAGTGACTAAAACCATTATTTTTTATTATTTAAAGTTGCCCAAAAGGTACTTTGGTCACATTTAGCGACTAGCAGCTTCAGGCCCTGGACTTTGTATCAAAGTAAGTGAAAGCTTTCTGACTAAACTGTTGAGCAAGTGACACTTTAATGCAAACTACTTAAATTTTCCATACATTATTAAAACAAGAAAGATTTGTTATAACACGACAACTCATACATTTCATACAACCAGAAAATAATTTGGGAGTATATAATAAAAAGAAATCAGAGCCTCTACTAGATGGTTATGATTCTGTAATCTTTTGAAATTGAACAGTATATTCATATGCTGTGAACACTTTTAAACAGAAGTTCTGTTACTAAAATACATCTTTAAAAACATTTATTAATAAGTTTTCAAACTTTAGGGTACATAATTTTACTCTTTGTACCCTCTAGAGAAAACCCTGACATGTATAGCGACCTTGTACCTCCCCACATACCAGTTATGTACTCAATCACTTTACAGTGTTAAATCTACTTAACCTGCACATAAACACAAACATAAATCTTAGTACATTCAAGTTGGTTATCAACCAGCAATGTTTTTATTATAGTCTCGATAACAGATGGTTAAAAAAAAGAGCAAAATAAATAATATATGCAATTAACTCAACAAGACACAAAAATCTAAGGTCATGCCATTAATTATTTACTAAAATAGTGATTATAGACGGAACCAAATGTCAACAGTTTGCATAAGCAATTTAGACATTGATTGTACATCTATGCATTAATAATAATAACCTGGATAGAGAGTGATAAATTAACATGATAGTTAAGTAATGAAAACCACAGATTTTATGAAAAAGGTACATGTATATCATTACTAAAAATGGGATTGGGTGTAGCCTGGGATTTATCCAGAATGTTTTGCCAGAGTTCCGTGTCCGTATGAATATTAACTCGCATACATCATACTTGGGATATTTTTTTCAAGCCATTGATGATGCAGTACATCACTGTTGAATTAATTTATTGGAACAGACATAATTAAATATGATATTATATATACTGGGAATGTTTAGTGCTGCTTTCTTTGGGAATGCCACAGAATGGCTGTATAATTTCACGGCAGCTCAGTGATAAAGCTTTTGTTTGAGGTGTGATGGGGCTCAGGATTGATTGCCCTCTATGGACTGTTTTCCCCATCACAGAGGTCATTGGTATGTACTGTCCTGTCCACATAGAGGCTTCTCCAAGACCTGTGAGCAGTTACAAACCATGCATTTTAAATCATTCAAATATGTTACATAAAGACAAACATGGTTTTCAGTGGTTTGTTGATGCAGTAATATAAACACAACCGAGGGAGCCATTTAATGTCTACTGACAACTGTTACTGTATGACAATGCCTTGAACATGTTGAAAGTTTCTGACATGAACTGTCCTACATGGATACTAATGATCACAAATTTTCACAGACTTTTTTTAAAAACAAATTTCAATACACATTTAATACTGAGTTAAGAGGAATATAATAAGGAGAGACCTATGCTCTTCAACTGATTGTAAAATAATAAATGTTTGACGTTACTGAATATATCAATAATTTAGTATGTCAAATTACCAACTCTAGTTTTAAAATGGCAAATAAAATAGGCAATAGTTATCTTTGATAGTCCGCTGTTATCAACTACTTTATTCATCTGAAAGGATTAAACATGTCTCTGGGAGTGCTGTAATTTTTGTGTCAAGTATTTGCACAACCCAAATCTGATCATTTGGCTGGTGTCATACAAATCAAACAAACCACACTTTTAATCTGCAACTGCTCCAAGGTGCTGCCCAACAGAACACTGATTTACTGAACTGTGCCTACAAACTTTCTTTACATTGATTGATTTATGTACACATACTGGAAAGTTCATACATGCAATTTAATATAATGGAAATGGAAACCACAGATAGTGTCAAAAAGAAATTGTTTGTTAAACGGCCACTTAAATCATGTTTACAACCCACTTGTGACTTGACTTGGTACATATATATTTTTATACCGTATATACTGTCTTAGTATACTAGTCATTTATAAAGTTCTGCATGTGGACATTACTAAGTTGTGCGTGTGTGTGTGTGTGTGCGTGCAACTGTACTTATTTATAAACTAACTCATGGACACATGCATGTACAATGTACATATTTACTGTTATTTTTTATTTTGTTTTAAATTATGAATTGACTGCAATTATTTGTTTGTTCATGCAAGTATGAACCAAAAAAATGATGTGCATGATCTTATAATTAAATTTATATGCATACTTTAACAATACATAACTGACTTTATTTTTGTCTATCTTTAAATATTCCTGTAGTATTGTTTGTGTAAACTTCATTGATACTTATGTCGCGTAAGAATGCAAACGTTCATTCGCTATTATTTGAATCAGGTGATTTTTGGTAAATGATGTATTATGTTGATAAGCAACACAATTTCCTCTAGCTACTGTGTATTTTTTAAGGACCATTTAGTTACATTGGAAGGAATTGTCCTATTGGTGTTTAGTTTATAATTTATAAAAGTGAATAAGGGGAACGTGACTACCATTTATACTGTGGGTTAAATAGTTTAATTTTCGTCAAAAGGTGTAAAACATCCCTTACAAATAAGTTACAGGCGTGAAGTTTCATACATTATTTCTTTGGCCACCAAGTCTCATGTCATGATTAGCGAAGAGGTTGGTGTTGTTTTTAATCAATGCATATTGATCTATCATATATATTTTTTATATTGCTTTTGTAGCTTTTACATGTGTTTTCTTCAAAATATCTAAATATGGTTGCCTGAATAATCCATCTTGTTGTACACAAGTAGTGTGAGTCGGGGGGGGGGGGTAGTAGGTGTGGCTTAAATTGTTTAGGTTTATCAAGAGAGATATGAACAAAAAAACTTAAGCACCTTTGGACCAATCAGATTGCCGTAAAGTGTATTGATGCAAAGAAAATTTAATTATTAAAAAATCAAAGTAATTATTTTATGAAGAACAAAAATTACATTACATCTTAAACATAATAGAAAGCTAAGATTGGTTAACACAGGTTGAAAACTAATATTAATGGAACACTAAAGAGTGAAGAGGGTACTATATTTTGTATATTACTTGATCATACATAGGTCAATGATTAAGAGTTTGCGATTGAAACAGAGGGCTCATACTGGAAATGGTTTTGTTTTAGCCAATTTTAGAAAACTATTCTAGGTAGTGTCTTTAAAATTGATTTAAAGTTACTTATTTAGATGTTTTATTACCATCAGCCTACTAGGGCAGGCTATAGCTCACTAACTCAAAAATAGTACTGTAGCAAGTAAATGTGGATAGTAAAGATACGGGAAATAGGTTTAGAACAGTCTTTTTATTGGGGTGGGGTGGGGGGGCGCAGTACTAAAATTCTTAAACCAACTTATTATTAAAGACCACTGCCCACATTAATTTTTCAGTAATTTTTATTTTTTTTAGCATTTTAGCATAATATGAAAATGTGGAGACAATAATAAAAATGTTACACCATTTTGTTCAGCCAGTTCCACCACTAGAATCATAAGTAAAAGTTGTATACAAGTGCACTTTAAACTGTCAATATCTCAGTAGCATGCAAACATGTAAATACTTCATATTTCAGATATGCAGGCTACAAATACAGCATCATTCCGTGCTTTCGCAAATCCCCAATTTTGGGCTGGAAGTGTAAGATTATGCAAAGGAATCCCAGATTATCTATATTAAATCATGTTTATGATTCTTGCAGAATACAAACAAAAAATCCCCAAATTCAATGCCTGATATATCAGACATTACAAAAACTAATAGAAAATATAACTAAATGTCACACATTGTGTGTATGGTCTACAAATCCCACAAGAATATATATTTCTTTTTTATTTTAGGGTGCTTACGCTAATTAATGTTCAAGATAAATAATGCCTGCATCTTTGTTTTTCTTCACACAAATTAAATGTATCATTATTTTGTTTCTTTGATCTTTTTAAAACTGATGTGTTTCTACACTAAAAAATAAAGACATTCATTGACTTTGTTCTAAAAGTTCAATTGTATCTATTGTGGAGCTAACATATATATAACAATCATATCCCAGCTATGATAGCTCATATTACAGCTGTTTGTTTAAAACTTTTAATCATGTCAGTGTTTTGAATGATGTCACTTTGCATCTTCGTACAATAACAATAAATGGGGTGCATGATGTTTTATTTTCAAAATGATTAAAAACTCTGAATACAAAATTGCCATTTAATGTTTTAGTTTAACAATTACTAAAACTGAATGAAAAAATGTGATTTTTATTTTTTTTATTTGCAAAATATAAAGTGAAATTAGGGTAAGAAATGTTTTATTTATTACGCAATGATGATTGCGTGAAAACTGCCACTGACATACCAATTAAAGGTACTTTGCCTCAATAGTGAGGTATTTTAACCTGAGAAAATTGATGATAATTTGTATTAATATAATATATCCCAAACCAACTGTGCATTAAGCAAGCACTTTACCACTGGGCAACATCCTGCCCCTGAATCAATAGTCAGTCGCATCCTCCTACAAAAATATTTTTGTAAATAATTTCAGTTTGGTTCAACGTAAAAAGACAGTTTTGGAAATAACAAATTATTTGTGTTTACTATTTTTGTGTTCAATCTAAAGTCTGTCCCACAGGGAACACCTTTTTATATACAATGGAATTTACAGCAAGTTATTTATATCTAAGCCAACTGCTTTCAAAATTGGGCACAAAAATGCAACCGTGTATCAGCACATCCAGTGATTTGGTGCACTTGGTATTTTGCTTAAATATGCCAAGGAAGTTGTCATGTTGTCAGGTGTTTTTAATGAATTAAAGTTCAATTAATTTTTCAATCTTCAATCAGCATATGGGGCTGGACATAGCACAGTGGTACAGTGCTCGCTCGATGCGCGGTCAGTCTGGGATCGATCCCCGTCGGTGGGCCCATTTGGCTATTTCTCGTCACAGCCAGTGCACCACAACTGGTAAATCAAAGGCTGTGGTATGTACTATCCTGTATGTGGGATGTGCATATAAAAGATCCCATGCTGCTAATCAGAAAGAGTAGTCTATGAAGTGGCGACAACGGGTTTCCTCTCTCAAAATCTGTGTGATCCTTAACCATGTCTGACGCCATGTAACCGTAAATAAAATAATTTCAAAATAAATAATTCACCTGCTTTTGTGTATATAAATGCAAAGTAGGTCAGCCTTATTGATATTAAGAATGTTAAAACCTGTCTGACTCTAACACACCTTCCCGCATTTTTAAAATTCTGTTATTTTTATTTAAACTGAAAAGGAAAACGGAAATGTAAGCATGCAAGCAAAACAAAAGTTTACACCTTAATTGACAGTAATTCCAGTTCACAACTGCCACATAGTTATAAAAAACTAAATAATAATAAAATAACAATAACAATAATAATAACAAAATAAGATCCATGTGTGTGTACAATCTACCCAAGAAAAAAAGCCATCTAGGCATCTTAGCCATGCATGACAATGTATGCATCTGCAGTACTCAGTACTGTGCCACTCAAAAAAACTAGATTGGTCAAGTGTGATCTTCAATTTTATAGTAATATTTTTAACAAGACAAACAAAAAATGTGTTAAATATGGTATAGCATTTATGGAATACAAAGTGAGGTTATGGGTGGTTTGTAAATAGTGGGGTCACCGATCCACATCTATTGCACCGAATCACCAGGCATGCAAATACTTGAAATAGTTTTGGATACAAGGGGGTATCTACATTTATGGACAATTTTTAAATGTTTATTTACTACAGACATAAAATAATTTGTAATGCATCAGATTATGCACTGCTTCATTTCTGAGAGACAGAGTTTATTAAGTATTTCACAGTGTTCACATAGAAAATGGTATTTGAATACTTAGGTGCACCAATACACCGGACAGCACTCAGCACTGAATATACTTGCAGGAGGATGGTACGGACTATATAAAACAATTGGCCAAGAAAACAATATTTCAAGTAAGGACAAGCAAACATTTTACAGGTTCTCTAATTTATACTGAATTATATGAAAGTAAAAGGCTGGAAGCATGTCCAACACACCTAGGGCAAACAAAACAAGATGCAGATACAATTATAAAAATAGCACTTTTAGTTTTAGTGTAAGCCACATTAAAAATCGTGATATTTGGCAAAAATTCCAAATGACACATGGATAGGTCATTTTGACTCAGTCATTACTTACCTCTTCATGCATAATCCACATTCAAATCATGACCTCCTATATTGGCACAAGCGTATGTCACGTCACAAATATTATTTCACAATATAAGTATGTTTCCTATATTGTATAACGGGGAAAAACATTTTATCCACAAAACATGAAGCGTTCGTCATGTAGCATGTTGGATTTGCAGACGACGTAAATACACTGTAAAACCAGATTTTATCATTATTTGTCTCATATAACCTCAGTGTGTGAATATTTTGCCAACCACTTCTTCTATAGGCTTTGAATTAAGTCTTTTTATCCTAAAATTACACGCTGTTATCGTAATTTTATAGCATATTGATCATAAATCTGTCTATCTATAAGGCACACACCGCCATAATATTTTCCTTGCCAACAAACCCACAATGCATTGGGTCAGAATTCTTTTCCGGCAAGTGGACGTCTTTGATGGGGCCTTGCGTGGGATATTGCAAATAGACCCCCCCCCCAAAACAAAAAA
>JAECMU010033414.1:0-10115 GCA_016106625.1 Dracogyra subfuscus | reverse complement strand
GTTAACCTCATATGACAACTTAACCTCTACTACCACAGTGTTGTCTCTCTCATCAATGACATGTTTATGTGTGATGTTAACCTCATATGACAACTTAACCTCTACTACCACAGTGTTGTCTCTCTCATCAATGGCATGTTTATGTGTGATGTTAACCTCATATGACAACTTAACCTCTACTACCACAGTGTTGTATCTCTCATCAATGACATGTTTATGTGTGATGTTAAACTCATATGACAACTTAACCTCTACTACCACAGTGCTGTATCTCTCACCAATGACATGTTTATGTGTGATGTTAACCTCATATGACAACTTAACATCTACTACCATACTGCTGTATCTTTCATCAATGATATGTTTATGTGTGATGTTAACCTCATATGACAACTTAACATATACTACCACAGTGCTGTATCTCTCACCAATGACATGTTTATGTGTGATGTTAACTTGATGTTAACTATTATAGGGAAATGGTCCTCAAAACGTACTGTGCAAGGCGGATCCAACGAAAGAAGACTAGGAGGACATACCCCTGAAACATAATGTGCCCTTTTGAACAATTTATTTACAATGTTTACTCAAGTGCCCTTTTCAGAGTTTTGGTTTAAATGCCCTTCTGCCCTTGGTCCCGTTCCTAAGATATTTCCTGGGCCCGCCCTTGCTGTGTTGTACTGTCATATTTGTTTATAACATTCACCTATTTACATCACATGTATCTGGGTATTGGTCGATGGGCCCGGTAGGGGACATGTATTGCTTTAGCAGTACTCTCAGAATTATTATTAACATCTATATGGATCTTGGTTGTTGGGGCCGGCACAGGACAAGTATTGCTTTAGCAGTATTCTTAAAAATTCCAAAACATATAGGCTGAGGACCAAATCTATAACGCATGCTCATGGAATATTAAGGTAAAGCAGATAGCACTTAATACAGAGCCGTATTAGTGTCCAGGCCAACTACCTCTCTCTCTCTCTCTCTCTCTCTCTCTCTCTCTCTCTCTCTATCTATCTCTTCCTTTCCTCACTCTCTCTCCACCTTTCTCCACCTTTCTCTCTCTCACTTCCCTTCCTACTATATGTTTGCCCCTTTATTTCGTATTATTTAAGGAGTGTAATATAGGAATTACCTCAATCTCTAAATGTCAAAAACTAACGTATTATTATATAGATAAATATATTGCTACCATAAATAACAGGACAACTACATTTGAGGAAAAATGGAATATTTGGACAAAATTAATTGTATAAAATATATATTATTGTATATGTTTTTAGTTTATAACTAATTACAAGTTGATCATCAGCAAACATATAGATATATACTATTATCTATAAAGGGGAGACCATTATTATAATATGGGTTTTTTTCTAGTGTTTTTGAGGTGGGTTTTTTTGGGGTATTATGTATGTATGGTTCTCTTATATGTAAGTTTATTATTGCTTTATGTATGCTGTATATTTAGTGGTGAAATAAAAAATACTCGTGCTGTTTGTTGCGTGTAGATAAGTTATGTTTGGAGTTATGGATTGGTATGTAATAAAACGATCAATTTAAAATCCCTAAATTATTAATAAAAATAGTGTGCACAGCTATGAAAGAGGCACATTTATAAAAGACACAATGAAGTAATATTAATAGAGTTATGTTTGGAGTTATGCATAGGTATGTAATAGCGAATGAAGGCGGGCCTTGTCATCCATGGGTTTTCCACATCGATCTGTTGTTCACGAACTGAATGTAAGCGCTGTCGATAGCAACTAGGTGAAGATGCCGTTCCTTTGTATATATTCATATTAACATGTGATGCACGGAAATTCTTAGAAGGCTTAAAAAAGATTTTTAGGAAAAACCACAAGGCTAAATATGTGTACATGTAACTTCCTGTGTGGACTGTTATATATAATTGTATCCCATCGATCTCCAAGGCTTTCTGTGAACAAACAGATTAAACCAGTTGAAACTAAACTCGATTCACCCAGGCGGCTAGTTCATTTTCCTGTGCGCACTTCGTTCAATCGGGATTCCAAGCGGATAGATTCAGGTAAGTATTGTGGTTATAAACGATTCCTTTCTTAACGTGACTTATACGCACACATTATTTTCCAAGTTAGTGTGCTAGGTAGTGTCTGATTTTCTATATACTAGTAAACGATGAAGCAAGCTCATTGAGACTGATTTTTATAGTTTTAATCCAAAATAAACAAGTTAATGCAATTATACTGAAATAATTGACATGCAATGATCAAAAACTAATAAATCAAACTAAAATATTGCCTTGTATGTGTATTGTTTCTGGAAATATTTGTTGGTTAAACTTGTAAAAACACAAAAATGGATGTTTTATATAGGACCACATGAGTGATTTGAGATAACGTGTGTATTTCTATGTCAAAGTTTGAGATAAACATACAAATGCTTACATGTTTACACAGAGAAGCGTTCAGGACCCAATTCTTCGTTTCAGATAGAGTTTATTGTGTGTATGTGTTACATTATTAACATAGCTAAAACCATTGGTCAATATGTTGTATGTTTTAATAAACTAACGATATGTCAAACTATCACCGTTTTCTTCAATAAGGTCGTTTATAAAAATAATTCCTTTATCAAAATATTTTTTATATATATTCTTCATATTTAAAAAAACGCACGTGCCTCTAAGAAGTAATGGTTATGGAGTCGTGTTTAGTCTATTGTTAAGGGTATTTCAACGTCACAGACTCATGTTTCACTATGTTGTATCCGAATTTGTTACAAGTTTCTATGCATATGAATCAGATTTTCTAACTAATCTGGTTAAGTCAAAACAAAGGAATCTTGCTAAAATGTTTAATTTTACATTTCGCTATATTGATGATCTTATATCATTCAATAATAACAAGATCACAGATTACCTTTCATTGATTTACCCACCAGAGTTGGAAATAAAAGAAACTACAGATAGTGAAAAATCTGTTTCATAATTTGATCTATACATAGAGATTCAAAACGGCGACGTACTTCACACTAAGCTGTATGATAAAAGGGATGACTTCAACTTTCCAATCGTCAATTTCCTATTCATGTCGAGTAATATTCCTTCTGCTCCAGCTTTTGGTGTTTATATTTCACAACTTCTGAGATACCTCAGGGCATGCACATCATATGCCGATTTTAAAGACCGACATACCATTTTGGTACAGAAGTTGTTTCATCAGGGTTATAACAGTCAAGGACTCATGAAGGCTTTCAAAAAGTTCTAAGTTCTGTGAGGCCATCTCACGATATGACGCATCACTGACAAAAATGATGTCTGATGCAATACCTTATTTTGACCTTGTATGTACATTTTCATTCTTTTGGTGAACATGGTGTACACTTTTACCTTATTGTGGACTTTACATAGGTGCTGTGGGTTGTGCTCATGACGGGTGCCACTGGTTGGGCAGGATATGCTCACCTTTCGCGAACACCTGATATCATCACCATTTTCATGGTGATTCATGAGTGCATGCATCACAGTCCTGTGTATTCCATTGGTCTCTGTGCGGGTGTGTATTTGCGGACTGGGAGGTGCAGGAAGGATGAAATGTACACTGCCGTATCTCCTTGGGAGGTGCAGGAAGGATGAAGTGTACGCTGCCGGTCCCCCTGTTAGCAACTCACCCCATAGTAGATCATGGAAAATATCAATCCTTGTATAGAACGTCCTCTGGACTCTGCCTTGTGCAGAGATACGATTTTGACTGCGCCATGGTTTTGTCGTTTAGATTAGTATCCATTTTTATGGGTTGGAACCACAGTCTAGGTGGAAAACAAATATGCCTTATTGTTTAAAAACTAGGGTCTGTCCCTTTAAATCAAGTTTTAATTTTGTTTAGCCTTATTCTTCTATGTAATGTTTCAAAATAACACATTTAGTGTTATAGAGATCATTTCTCTAGGATGAGGTAATTATATTAAAAGATGTGTCATTGTAGATATTGTTGTCCCGCATCCTACCCATATATATTTTAATTTAGAATAATGTATTTTTAGGCTTCAAAATTTGTTCATATTAGTCTATATTAGAGTACTGTGGAGAGACTTAATAGATTGCTCTAGAATGAAACGTGGGTTATTTCTAATAATAACTGCAATAATTTCAGCACATATAATAAAACGTGAGCTACGGTCCACCCCGTATTGTAAGAACTGCTGCCATCTTCATGAGTTTCAATGCGTCTGGTAAACAGTTTGCTTGTCACCACGGGGACACAAGACGAGTGCATAATAGAAGTGACATTCGTTTGTAATAAGTATAGATTATTACCAGTGTCTTTCAGTATTGCCAATAGCATATATTATACACATGATGAATAGATGAACGAACGAATGAACGAATGAATGAAGGAACGAATGAATGAAAATCAATGTTTAACGAAACCCCAACACGAAATATACGTGAGCTATTGTTTGACAAAGTTAGTGATCAACATCAATATAATAATTCAAGAGTTAAATTAAAACACAGTGCGACGAGCTGGTTGTGAATGGAAATAATGTCAAATTCTAATGACATTTTGGATATTCTTACGTGCTTAACCTTTTTTTGTTTTCTGAACGATGGACAGCTTTCCGTGTAAAGTTGCTATTTAAATGATTTTGTTGGATGGCTATGAGTGCATACGCCAATTATGTGGGTCATCCAAGTACGTTTGCTTAAATGTTAATAAACCTAGTGCCGTGATCTCGATTAATTTGCATCTAATTTGCAAAGTTATCAAATTCGTAAAGCATGTGATCTGAAAAATATCACACACGGGTTTTTTAAAAGTTCAGTCCGACATTAAGGCAATTTTACATCCGGTTTTAGTATGACATAATCTAGCAATGAAAATGGTGAAAACTATACATGATTCGTTAGCTCTGTGTTAAAATAGTTCACGTTTTATACACTGACAGTGTTGTCTACCCTCTAGACCAAGTACTTTCATTGTAAGAGAGCTAAGCGGATACGTGGACAGTTATCACGCTCTCTAGACTGACATTTCGACAGTTATCAAAGTAAAGTTTTTTTAATTATTTAACAACGCCACTATTAGACATGAACAGTGTAGATAACTGACACATGGATATTAATATTGATGATATAGTGTAGATAACTGACACATGGATATTAATATTGATGATATAGTGTAGATAACTGACACATGGATATTAATATTGGTGATAGTTTTTCTTTTCTAGCCTCCAGTTCGAGTGCGTTACAACGTAGATAAACGTGACATGTACATTAATATTGATGATATGGTGTAGATAACTGACACATGGATATTACTACTGGTGATATTTTTTTTTACTAGCCTCCAGTTCGAGTGTTACAATGTAGATAACTGACACATGGATATTAATATTGTTGATAGTTTTTCTTTTCTAGCCTCCAGTTCGAGTGCGTTACAATGTAGATAACCGTGACATGTATATTAATATTGATGATATAGTGTAGATAACTGACACATGGATATTACTATTGGTGATATTTTTTTTTACTAGCCTCCAGTTCGAGTGTGTTACAATGTAGATAACCGTGACATGTATATTAATATTGATGATATAGTGTAGATAACTGACACATGGATATTAATGTTGGTGATAGTTTTTCTTTTCTAGCCTCCAGTTCGAGTGTTACAATGTAGATAACTGACACATGGATATTGATATTGGTGATAGTTTTTTTTTCTTTTCTAGCCTCCAGTTCGAGTGCGTTACAATGTAGATAACCGTATGTGTATTAATATTGATGATATAGTGTAGATAACTGACACATGGATATTAATATTGGTGATAGTTTTTCTTTTCTAGCCTCCAGTTCGAGTGTTACAATGTAGATAACTGACACATGGATATTGATATTGGTGATCGTTTTTTTTTCTTTTCTAGCCTCCAGTTCGAGTGCTTTACAATGTAGATAACCGTATGTGTATTAATATTGATGATATAGTGTAGATAACTGACACATGGATATTAATATTGGTTATAGGTTTTTTCTTTTCTTTTCTAGCCTCCAGTTCGAGTGCGTTACAATGTAGATAACCGTATGTGTATTAATATTGATGATATAGTGTAGATAACTGACACATGGATATTAATATTGATGATATAGTGTAGATAACTGACACATGGATATTAATATTGGTGATAGTTTTTCTTTTCTAGCCTCCAGTTCGAGTGCGTTACAATGTAGATAACCGTATGTGTATTAATATTGATGATATAGTGTAGATAACTGACACATGGATATTAATATTGATGATATAGTGTAGATACCTGACACATGGATATTAATATTGGTGATAGTTTTTCTTTTCTAGCCTCCAGTTCGAGTGTGTTACAATGTAGATAACCGTGATATGTATATTAATATTGATGATATAGTGTAGATAACTGACACATGGATATTAATATTGGTGATAGTTTTTCTTTTCTAGCCTCTAGTTCGAGTATTACGATGTAGATAACTGACACATGGATATTAATATTGGTGATAGTTTTTTTTCTTTTCTAGCCTTCAGTTCGAGTGTGTTACAATGTACATAACCGTATGTGTATTAATATTGATGATATAGTGTAGATAACTGACACATGGATATTAATATTGGTGATAGTTTTTTTTTCTTTTCTAACCTCCAGTTCGAGTGTGTTAGAATGTAAATAACTGACACATGGATATTTACATTGGTGATTTTTTTTTTCTAACCTCTAGTTCGAGTGTGTTAGAATGTAGATAACTGACACGTGGATATTAATATTTGTGATGCGTTTTTTTTTTTTTTTTTTGTCTAGCCTCCAGTTCCAGTATGTTCAACTTTAAGAATATCATGCATCTGGTTTTAGCCGTCGGAGTTCTCTTTCTGCTGCTAATTGAACAGACATCAGGTTTGTGCACATTGTCATTAGTTAAACTGGACATAGTGTAGTTTAGTTGGAATTTCGATCATCAGAACTTACAAACGATCTGATGTAAACAGTTGTTAATCTTTAACAATGTGTTATCGTTGATATGTGTATATGTATGTGTATGTGTATGTGTATGTATGCGTGTGTCCGTAACTGTTTTGGTGTGTGCATGATTTGAAATATATTTTGCAAACTGAATAGTCAAAGCAGTGCCATCGGTTTTCTAAAGAGTTGTTGAGTCAAATGGACATGAATGAAAAACTAATATAGAATATCAATGTTTGTTTCTTATAGGTGAAAACCATCCCAGAAGCACTGGAGGAGCACTAGCTTCATGTGTATTCACTTTCGACCCCGCAGCATGTGTAAAAGCCATGACGTCCTGGCTGGGACACTAACAGTGACAGTACACACCACACTCTCTTGGTATCAGTGCTTCTATGCCATCTAGATTAGGCTTTTATAGGTACAAAATCTAGTATAATAACGTTCGCCAATATTATTTGCTAACTTTTGCTTTAAAATGTTGGGATTAAGACTTTAAAATATGAACTAAATATTTTTATTTATTATTAGAAGCAAATTATTTTATTGCAATATATTTAGTTAACAACCGACTTGAATTTGACGGTTTCAGCTGAGGCTAGCACTCTGTAACACTATATATATATATCCAACTGATTCGGGAATGATTGTGGCTTTCGGGAACGATTGCGGCCTTCGGCAACATGTCACTGCTAGGTAGTCAACTTATAAGATTTTGCCACTATCACAAATGGATCTAACAGCAGCCCGTTGGAGCTAATGTCCAGTTGACCTTTCATTCGACCAATCAAAACGTTACTTGCAAAATCATGCCAGTAATTTGAAAATAATTTGAAAACATTCGGGATCATGCCGAGGGTATACAAAACAATTCGGGTGAATTACGAAGTATACCGGAAACTAATTGCAATATAAAATTTTATATAAAATTCGTTTCAAGACGAACAAAAGCCGTGATGGTATAGCCATAATATCTATTTATACTAGTATACAATCGAAAGTTTATTACTGCACTTTCCCTCTTTTTTTTTTTCGATGTTGAAATAGACCAACAATTTCACCTATTGCATAAATAGTATCGCCCGATACTTTTAGACTTTGTATGTTCCCAAATAACACTATAAAAGGTGAAGTGTAATTGGTCGATATTTAAATTGTTATATATAGATGAAATGTCACTTGGACATGGGAATCCACACAATGCTGTTAGATCTACTGGCTAGAACCAGTAGAGATAATTTCAATCAGATTGAAGATTTTGTGAATTTGGTGATTTCGTAAGATTTGTGATGACGTCATATAACAATAATCTCATTGTACTAAACTCAACTCTGTATTTACTATTTCCATATTCCTGAGATATTTGTGCAATCATTTTGCATAGGACTGATTAATTTGTAAATATATTAAAACTAAATATAAAAATAGCTAAATATAGCCCTTGTATCTATGGAATAGCATGTTTAATTTAGGAACAGAATAGTCTTACATATTTATTGTATTTGACTTACGTTCACTGGTATCTTCAGACTGGTTCTAACTTTTATCGTCCCAACCAGTGCCTCGCTATTGCTATATAAAAGGTTGTGGTATGTACTGTTCTGTCTCTGAGAATGTACATATAATGGATCGCCTGCTGCTAATGTGAAAATGTAGCGGATTTCCTCTGAAGACCACCTGTCAGAATTAGAAAATGTTTCGCGTTTAATGGGCAACAGATTTAGACTTAATTACATCGGTAAGGGGGGATAACCTCAATGAACTTTGTTGATATTAATTTATACGATTCATTTCAGATAATCCTTGTCGTCCTTTCGACAAATAACCAATAACCTTGTTCTAATCCTTTTTGGAAATTCAAATGCGAAATGTCCATTCGACTTTACATAGTTCAGAGACACAGTCTTCATCACGAAAACGGCTTTGTCATTCAGATTTAAAATGGTACATTACAAGAATTTTCTGTGACAAACTGCTGCAATTCTCTCTCTCTCTCTCTCTCTCTCTCTCTCTCTCTCTCTCTCTCTCTCTCTGTTTCATTATTTGTGTGCGAGCATCGTAATCTTAAATTAATCTTTACCTGTATTTTGTATTATTTAAGAACTTGTCTTAACATACAAATGGCTTCTCTGTCGAAATAAGGTTTAAATCAGTAGTTAATGCCAATTACCTTAGATCTAGAGTTACATGAATATCTTTCTTGAAACTGGCAGATTGATTTAATAACGTGCATATATATGTTTTCTTAAATGTTGAACTTTTTTTAATATTTTAATTTTGAATTGAAGAAATTAGTTGTGAACACTTCTGAAATTTGTGTTGTTTGATTTCTCTTGAATACATAATATCATATTTTGAAATGTTTGTGCTCGTTGTATTTTCGTTATTATTGCTTTTAATGAGTGATAAGTCAGCTTTGTAATACATTCTTCCGGAAATTTTAATTAAATAATGTTTTTGTTTGTGTGTTGCTGGTGTTTTCGTTCTTGTTTTCATTTTAAGTTAGTCATATTTTGGTCGTCAAACCTGTTAAAGCTTCGAGCAACGTTGTCCATTTCGTGTTTGATATAAGGAGACGTCTTATCGGAGTACATTTTACGTTTGTAAATGTATAAGGTTTAACATATTTATTGATTGATTTACCTTGTCTTGCAGCAATATTTTTCTTTCGAGGTTTTCTGCTTTATTTTTCCAAATCGAATTAAAGGATATTTAAAATATTTGCTTTGTTTATTTGTTTCGAACATTTGTTCAGACAGTTAATAAATATTTCATATGTGACCCAGTGCTGTTCATTTCCTAGTGGCCTTTTAGCTTTGCTTCAGAGTTAGTCTGAATTATGCAACCTGTACTACTGATAAGGAAAACGATTCGCCTCATTGTGAATGATTGGTGACAATTGAAATCGTTTTTCCTGTCTTTCAAAGATGATCTTTGATTTTGAGTCAATTATATTCAAACTAGATACGTGAACTTTCATGTCTTATAGTTTTACTGGTTTAATCATAACTTGTATCACGCTTTGCTACGCCCTCGATCATTACACACGTCACTCAGCGGCCACAGAGACAGTGGTTTAACTAGACGAAACTCTCTTAAAGGTTGGAGGTAACTACTACTCTCTTTCCCATCGTCAATTT